>BMAO01033815.1:178225-280725 GCA_019973975.1 Trichonephila clavata | reverse complement strand
TGTTGTCATGTTTGGTTTAGTTGAACATAGATCCACTGAGAACGGATTTTACGGAAACTGACTCCTATTGGAGGGAGGGGGAGGGGAAATTTGCCGGCACTTGTTTATAAAAAAAAATTCGTTTTCTAGTTACTACTTACCATAATGAAATTTAATAAGCATGTTACATTTGTTGACTGGAAATTCACTAAGATAGAATTTTACGGAAATTGACTTCTATGAGGGAGAATTAATCTTTTGCTCGGCGTATTGATAAAAAATATCCTTTTTCAAATAACTAGACCTTCAGTAATGAAATTTTGTATGTATGTCTCTGTTGTTGAAAAGAACGGGTTTGTTGAACGAGGCTTACGAGGATTCGACTCACAAAGGTGGTAACTAGAGCTTATTAATAAATAAATTCCGTTTTGATCTATTAAATTTATACTTGAAATTTGACTAGCATGTTTATTTTATTGAGTAGAGATCCACTAAAAATGGGTTTTGTATAAATCACTTCAGAGGGGTTACGAGAGAGTAAAAGATAATTATATTTCAATTTTAGAAATTATTTGGAAGTTCTGTCCTTTTTCAATTCCTACTATTAGCTCGCTCTCTCTATATATTTATCATGTTCAATTGTTTCTATTTTTTTCTGGCAAGGTTTACAAAAATGGATGTACTGTTCAATATCGCAACGTATAACATTTTTACATTTAGTTAAAAGTTCTTTCAAAATTCTATCACATTCCCAGAATCTGGAATTTAATTTTGCTCTTGGCAAAATTAAGTTCTTGCAATTTCGCATCGTCAGAGATCAGGTACATCCCTCTGGGAAGGAAACTGTGTGTCAAAATTACCGGTGGCAGTTGGTATCGCCTACATGGTGCCACACTGAAAAGGGATACCAACCCCTGGAGAATGTACTGGGTCTGCAAATGGTAAAAATACTAATCTGCAGCCCCATTGGGAATAAAAAGAATCCGTGACGTAATACTGTTTACAGTAGTTCTGTTATCTTCCGGACCGGTCAACGTTTGATAATTTTATGGCGGCCCGATGAGGGTGGCACGTTGATTATTTATGTTTTAAATTGTTTTGATTTTATAATTTAATAGTATTTAAACATGCCTTCAGAATAAAATTCAGTTGCACCAAAAAATAAATATAAAATTATTTTACATAAAATATAAAGTGATTTCCATGGAGAAGTTGCACAAACACGGGAAATTTACATTCCAGTAAATAAAATGGAAATAATTTAATGCTCTTTGAGTGGCCCGATACCCTTTGATCCACAAACCAGGGGTTGGGGACCACTGTTTTATGGTACTGACGCCTTCTTTAACAAGTTAAATGACTTTAATTTATTTTCTGTGAACATCACATCATAGCTATTCAGCAACCAATAGTCACTGGGTTCCTTCTTGGTAGTCATTTTAGCATTTTGTATAGTAAGTAATTTCAGTTAAAAAAAAACTTTTTTTTTGCATTATCAACTCGAATATTGGGCAAGTAGTCGTCGAATAGTGGTTTCATGTCTATAGAACATGGGTGACAACCTTTTAGCTGTTTCGCGTCAAACACAAATCTACCAATATAATTCATCGAACCACACACTAGATCAGTTTGTTGAGTAGTGCAAAGTACCACCGAGAATTGTACTGCGTACACATGTGGCACGTGTGACATAGGTTGCCGACCCCTGCTATAGACCACGACACTTTCTCCAACGCTATAGCTTGCTCCTTCCTTTTCAGGTAGCACAGGAAAAAGCCAATTTTTTGTTGAACAATAAAATTGAGTATTTTGATATTTACGGATAAGCAGCAAAATATATATATTCTACAACTAACAATTTCTGAGTCTGAGACACGCGTTCAAAAGTTTCATGTCTTGCCACGCAATGTTCGAAACGAATCAGAGATGTATTTCATATACTTTGCCGGTTTCTCATTAGGCATGCTATAGAATGCCTAAGCAATGTGTGAACTAGGAATCATTTCATACATGGCCGGCAAGATTTATACATTCATACAATGGCTAGGCATTCTGTACAATGCCGGATTTCATACTTTACCGGTAACATATATATATAAATACATATATGTATATACTATTTCCTGCTTTCTAAATTTACAGAGGGAAACTTTTTGTTTTTGAGGAAAATGGGAACTATTTATGAACTATTTAGTTTCAATGAATGGCATGGCAACGGGTTGATTTATAAAAAGTAAACTGGTACTATATATAAATATTGCAACGTAAAACTATTGGTACTTTTCCTCAGTTCTAATGTTGCCGCAGTATGCAAGTTTGGGGAGTAAAGTTCTAGCTTTGGTGTCGTCCTCGTAATTTAACTGAGGTACAAAATTACGCAATATAATGTCAATAACCCACGTGCTGCTCCAAATTACTATGTTAATAAAAATCAAATGAAAATAAAAGCAAAATTATTATTAAAAAATGTTCTTAACATTACAAAACATGACTAAAACTTTTAATATTCTTTGAAATTATGTTGTTTCTAAGAGATGAACTTTGTTTATTTTTTTATTTCGTTTTCATTTCTGTTTCGTGAAGAAAATTTATAAGTGTAATTTGAACTAAATTAATTTGGTAACATTTACAATTGATCGTACTGTTTATTATTATCATCGAATTAACTATCTTATCTGTTGTCGCGTATGATGCTATTAATAAAGCACAAAGCTGATGTTTTACTAGAACTTATATTATTCCTATTTTTATAAAATATCAAACGTTTGAGGACATTGTTGCTATTTCAATAAGTACACGGCTGTCTATAATGCTTCATAGTTTAAGCAAACTAGATCTTTTTTTAGAGCAAACTAGTAAACACATTATTTTCTTGCTTTGCTATGCTATGATCTTAAAATTATACACGTGAAACGGAGAGTTACTTAACAGAAATGATAGTTACAACATCTCACACAAACATCCTTCTCCACGACTAGGTAGGGTAACTCAAAAAAGCCATACAAAGATATCAAGACAGATAGGGGGGACTAAAACAAGCATATTAGATACAGAAAAGTAAATGCGGAAATGTGAAGTGTAATTTCTCGCGTGTTAATAAATATTAACAGTGATTGTGCAAGAAAAGACGGGTAAAGTCAAAGGAAATAATCATCTAAATAAGCACACTTTTACAATAGGTGTTCCAAAGAGATACCAGATTTACAATGATGGTGTATGGATTGTTGTACATTGGCAGAAATATATTACATATCACACGTATTTCCAGAAGCAACTGACAATTCAATCACCAGATATTCATCAGACCTGGATGAGAATTTCATAGACCCACTTTAAATTCTACCCCAGATTAAGAAATCCAAACACGTCAGAACTGAGAGTATTTGTGGCCAAAGAACATATCAATTTCGTTTTATTCATTGGATCATTTGAACAGTCCCACAATTTTCCTTCGATGCTTCATACATAAACATGCATGTCAACTAGCTTCGAATCAGTGTAATGATGCATTCTACTTGAAATCTCTGAAGAAATAATGAAAAAAGTGCCAGCAACGCGCTTTTTTTTTACCTATCACAACAGTGGCCTTTACATTCTCAAAGCTGTATTTTTGCACCCACATTCTGATAAATAAAGTTTATATACTTTGTTCTAATCTATATCTTCTTTTGAGTATTTGTGAAATATTTTTGAAACAACCAATTACAATAGGACGGTGAATGAATGCGAATTGTGTATTCACAAAATCCCGACATTATTTTCCATAAAAATAAAATAAATTTTTATATTACTATATTTAAAAGTGATTACAGCATTTTTAACAAAAATACAGCTATTATTCTCACATAATTTTTACGGTTTTTACATGTGATGGAGTTTAAAGTAGGTCCATATAAGTTTTAAAAATAAAAGTTTGGTACTACTTTTCATACATACAATCTTCTGTTGTTTCTACTCGAATGAGCTTCAAGTATATCTGCCACATTTGAATGAAGAATTCTCATGCAGGCATGCTGTATATCGCTTTTATTAGGAAAAAAATCAATACAAATACTATTTGTTATTAATTGGCTTAAAAAATTCTCAGAGCTTCGCAAACACCCTCAAAAGATCATTTGCGTACATCTTAGGCTAATCTTTACCAAATTTTTAGAACCACTCATCCTACAAGTACGTTTTTTTTTTTTAAATCAGAAATACTTGATAGAAAAAAACCATCTGCTCTAAGACTCATTAAATGAAATTCTGTTAAAAACAGTAGAATATGGAATGTCATTGAACATTCATTTTGAAACCGTTTATATGTTATGTTTATAATTAACATTTTTGGGTGTGCAGACTCACGAGACCTCTTTTCTTCTTTTCTCAGTTTTGGTGAAGTTTTTTCCAAGGCAAAAGTAAATGCTTAGCCATAAAATTTTGTTTATAAGTTATTTATGTTTTTTTTCTGTGTCTGTGTGTCCATCTAAAAGTAACGGGAATAAAATTTTATCTTTTATATAAAAACACATATCAAAAGAATATTGAATTATACCTTAGAATTGAATTTTAAATAAAAAGAAATTTAAAAAAAATTAGTTTAGATGTGCATCCTACCATATAACCACATTTTAAATTTGAAAATCCATAATCATGTTCATGGTAAAGGTTTGGTTTTAATATGCCACAGTTTATAAGTTTAAAATAAAAGGTATAAGGTTTACATTATTGAAATTTAAGCCCTCAAAAGGTTATTTTTTGCATATATATATTCAGCCATTCATATGCTTTGAATTTGCATTTGGGTCCAAAATCTGGCAGTAACTTGTTTATTGTAATAAGATTTAGCACGGATTCTGCATTTTTTAATGCAATATTTAGGTAAGTTATATTTTTCTCATAATGGATTTAGTTCTTCTATCCATTATTTTCCAATACGTTTTTGCTCAGTATTATTAACAGAAAGGGGGAAGGTTGGCTGGCCACAAAGCATGTTCAACCCCACTTTTATATAAATTGTTTTATATATAAGCTGTCCTAAGTCAGCAATACTTTTATATTTTCTTATATTTAACCCTATTATTTTAATTTTTCATATATCCTTTTAAAATCTATTGTCTGGTTTTCTTGCAATTTCAATTTTTTTCAGTTTTGATTAATGTTTATTCATATTTCTCTTGTAGAGAAATTTTGACTATTTATATAAAATGTGATATATATATATATATATATATATATAATAGGAATTTCTTCAAAAAGTACAAATAAAATATTGGTATATAGGCCTAGAAAACGGATCAATTGCATTTTCTTTCTTTGAACTTAGCAAAAGTAAACACACACAAGCGCGTAACTAATCAGTTTCTATTTTCAAACTTCGAAAAAGTTTCCAAAACTCGAAAACTTAAAAATAAATGTACAAAAAACTACTTTTCTCTAAAAGTATTTTAATTTTATAAAAAGTGAAAAATATTGAAAATTCTCGGAAGCTTAAGCGACATACATAGGTTTTTCTGAGAAAAAAAAAGTTTAAACAATCGAATGACAAGAGATATTGTTGTGAGGAGAAAGTAAATGCTAAAAGCTTTTGCTTTTGTTTCTTCGGTAAGCAAAGCATAATTATCAGCGAGGGATTTTGAGATAGTGTATTTTATCCTGTCTTGAGAAATGCAAAAATAAATGTACTATTATTTTTGCGCATTTGATATTGCTCTAAAGGAAGAAAGGAAGAAAAAATTGAAAGATGAAAATACTTCAAGAGGAAATTAATAACTAAAGAAAAGAAATGTGTCAGTAATTATTTTTAATGAAATCAATACTGGTTTTATTCACATAAAATTATATATTTATATAATTTAATATGAAATTCAAAATCATCTATAATCAGACTATTGATTAAATTTGGCAGTGACAGTAACTCTTGACACCCCATTCAGTGCTCTAAGTTCCCTCACCACATATTTTCAGGACTATGATGGATTGTTATATTTAACCACTTCCAGGTTCATTTCATTTATGGATTATGGATAAAAAAATTTGAAATTTTTACGCTTATTTTCAAGTATACAAATCTTTTTAAACATAATTAGCAGCATTCGCATACAAAATTTCCTATTTCAAAATTTTCGAAACGGGGTACTGATGTTTTAAGTAATTATAGGTTGAAGTATACATTAGAAAGTTTTTGTCCTTGTAAAATAAATTATTAACTTCTTATTTCTCATTAAATCTCTTTTAAAATTATATAGTGCACCATGCACATACAGCCTCTAAATTACAGTCTCATGTTTGTTAAACAACAGAAGATGTATCGATCCCATCTGCTTAGACGATTCGCTTTGAAGCTAAAGGAAGTTTAGTTAGTAATTGATTTATTTCATTTTGATCACACGTCAAGATTTTCATCAATTAAATCGACTCATTAAACTGAATCGTTCTCATTGTCCATTATAATGTGAAAGTTTGGATTTTGAGGTACAAGATTAAGCGTCAAATGTGTCTCTTAACACATTGTAAAAGGTAAGCATGGGAAATTGCATACTTTAGATTTATGTACAAATCTAACAAAGTGCCATTTTGTAAATATATACATATACTGCTTATAAAGCGTGGTTAACATATTCCATAAGGGTTGACAGTTCTGAAAATGACATGAGCTCCCGTTATCCGTAGCTAACAGTTGAACAATAAGACACAAGAATTTATGTCTCCCATCCTCAAAGTGATAAACGTGACTAAAAATGGAAAAAATATTTAATAAAAACTTTTGTCACTTTCCTGAGAACAACATTAATTCGATTAAAAGTACTTTCGTTGTTTTTGTAATATGCAAAGAATCCTCAATACTTATTTCATAAAATGGTGAAAGAAAAGAAATAGATACCTCTTTGGTTTATATATTAATCATGAACTCGTAAAATATACAAGGAATCACATTTATTTCCTGGAATGTATAACATTAAAAATCGGCTGGGTTGTGTATTTAGACTGTCATTGCCTCTGTATTCCTAAATTTAAGGATTCGAGCACGGCGGAATTCGGTGGATTTTCACGACGCAGAGAATCAGCAGCGTCCATGTGCTACGATTATACAGTATGTTAAAGAGCTCTAGAGTGCCTGTATGGCTTGAGTGCTCTCTGCAAAATTGAATTCTAAAGACGATTTCGTAGTGGCAAATTTCATATGCTTTTCTCTGGGGAGGAAATTGGGCGTCAAAAATATATTGCGGCAATTAGTACACACCTATATGGCACCACACTAAAACGTGATACCAACACCCTGGGAATGTACTCAGTCTCCAATATTAAAATACCAATCCGCAGCCCCATTTGAAGAAAAATACTACATTAGAAAGAGAGGATAATATAAAAGTAGGTTAACCAAGAAAAATAAATTAGCAATTTTTTTTTGAGGTAATTAATGTTTAGTGCTAAAAATATTCAAAATAATCATTCCTTACGTTGAATTTTTAGAAGGGTTCAAATATATATCAACAGAAAGAAATTGTAATGTGAAAAAATACAAGTGAAAATATTTCCGAAGGAGAGAGTTTCATTTATTAAAATTAAAATGTTATAAATATAGAAATTTTTTTCACATCTTTTAATAATTGAAACATAGGTGAAATCTAAGAAGTAAAAACTATTCGATGAAATACATGTAAGAAACCATTTAACATAATTGTTGATGGAAGATAAAAAGAATGATAAAAGGTAACTATTAGTTTTATTTTTCTTCATTTCAATGTTTCAATAAAAAGAAAACATAGCAGTAAGACATTTGGAGTTCTGATCTTTTTTGAACAACTTTGTTTTACTGCATAGAAAATATTCTTTTTTAATAGGGAACGCTTCAAACAAACTCCGCTGTACTTTAAAAAGCATTTCATTTAAATAAAAAATTATTTTATGTCAAATTGAAATAAAATGGAAATGATTTCATTTTTTTTTTGTTGCGGTTAGTATCTATTTCCTCGTTTTACTTTTTGAATTTCGTACGTGTCTTGATTTATTTATAACTTTATTTCTAGTTCTATCATGAATCTTTTAATCAAATTTATTTTCATGAGAGAAAATTCAAGAAAATACAACTGCAATTAATAGATGGAAGTACAACTTTTAATTATGTATATGGTGGAATAAATCTAACATAACATATAACTCGAGAATTTTTAAGGGAACTGTTTTAAATACTCTTGAGGGCCAGTAAAAGTGTTGGCTAAAACATTTAAATATTTTAATTAATCAAAAAATTTGTACTCAAGTACAAATTGATCTAAGGCAATGTGATAATTGATCTATTGCTATTCAGAAAGATGAGTTTCATTTGAATTTTTAAAGTGCATTAAAGGTCAATGGCATTGAAAATGTAATATTTTGCAAAGTATTGATGTATCAATGCCAGAATCAAAATGGATGGAATATAACTGTGTGATTTTGCTCATAGATTGATCAGTAGCCATGCATATAATTTATTCCTTTCAAAAATTCCATATAAGGTACACTTTACTAAAACTCCTGATTGTAAATAGTATATATATGTTTATTAATTTTAATGAAGAGTGAAGAGAGATCCATATGCATAATGAGATATGTATGCTCGAGGAGGAAAATGCTAAAAGATAATACACGAACATCTCCTTTGCGTCACGACTCAAAGTTCCACGCTAATAATTAGGTTAATTAATCAGAAAAATGTCAATTATTCTCTTAATAACAATAATTAATACTTTCAGCCCAAAAAACTGCACGAAATAAGCAATGGGCTTTATCATGATGGTGCAATTTTTCATAATACAGCACATCACTTGCTTAAATATAGAGATGAATATTAAAACTCATTGTTAATGTGCAAAAGTAAAAAAAAAAGTTTGAGCAAACCGTGCCACAAAATTATGGTTTTTTTCTTGCTTCATACGTTTTGCCTCGAGTGCGAGAATCAAATTAATTACTATAATAGGAAAAGTTTTGTGCAAAGTTTTGCAAACAACTGTTTTTGCCACAACGAATGTAAATGTATGTGTGTGTGCTGGCGCTCATGTTTATTATTTTCATGATTTTGAAGATAAAATTTTAATTAAAATTTAAGTTCAAATTTTATTAAATTTTATTGTACAATAAATTTTGTACGTCAATACGATTTAGTGTATCTTTCTAGTTCTGATTATTCATGGCCACCCATCACGATTATGTTTCTTTTGAAAAGTTGCTATATTGACAATATCTGATAATTGTTTTCGTCAAGTCTTCTGCCTTACGTACACGTTTTAACTTGAACTAACTACAAGCATGGTAGCCTAACCACTGCCGTTTTAAGTTCTTAGCAATTTAATCCAATTTTGATTCTTTCTTGAAATCCCTCCCGAATGCGTGTAAATTATTGTAATACATCAGTGGATTAATGAAAAATACTTAATTTTCTATGAGTTTTGCTTTGATCCAATATAAATGTAAATTTATATCATGGTTAAGTTAATTTTTGCACCCAAAACCAGCATTTGAAAAATGACTAGGTTTTATTTTTTGGCAGTCATCCATACACAGTATTTGAGTAATCATGGACACGAATACGCTGCTGGCTTTGTCGAGTAGTGTATTCGAGGCCTCTTACCACTATATACCGAACGCATGAAGGAAATGATCAACGTTAAACATGTCGTGGGCCAATGTCTCCAAGCTGTTGTGGTGTGGAAGTTTGCAAAGGAGGTGTCAGCTGAGATATCGTTCTAGTCTGTTGTTCTAGGCTCAAAACTATTCCCATCGCCAATTATCCTTGTACAGCTTGAAAGTAAGACTTTCAGATTGAGAACTTGGGGGCAAGAAATGTGTTGTTTCGACCTATATTTTCTGAAATCCTCATCTGATATCATATCTTTCTGAATCAATGTTTCATTGAAATTCAAAAAAATTTTTATGCCAGAAAAAAAATTAATAAGGTAGAGAAGGAGAAATTTTAAATATCTGATACTAAGCATTATTTTAGTAAAATACGAATCAAACTTTAAATGCTTTTCATAAAGCTTGTTTTTTTTTTGTCAAACTTATTTTATTTAAGAAAAATTTATTAATGTACTTCTTTCATATTTTGTATGCATGTTATTTAAAGTGTAATAAATAAAGAATTTAGCGCTCTAACATAAATAGTTTCATTTTTTTTATTTCTCATTTTTAACAGTTTAATTAATGTTACGAACACACATGCATTTTATAAAATTTTCTATGCGCAATATAAGCCATAACTTTTTCATCATTTCAAACACATTTTAGATTTTAGAGTTCATTGCCCTTAAAACTGTATTAAATATGTTGCTTAAAATTATTTAAATATATGTCTTTGAATTCTTTGTAGAAAGTTATGAATCTCGGTATAATTTTCATCAAATTTTACATAAAATACCTCATTTCAATAAATTTAAATTATCGTATAATTTTCTGATTGGTATTTTTTTTAATAATTTGTAATAATCACAAACAAAAAAGTATAAAATTGCTCATCGGATGGTATTTTAGAATACTTGTCTCCAAACGAAAAACGATACATTAAAAATAAATTGCTGACCACGCTTACTCTAAGGGGGTTAAATCAACAAAAAATTATTTCTATTCCTAGTCGAAAAATAACATACGACCATATTCTATGTTTCTTTATATTTTATATTTTGCTAAAATTTTACTAGAGTCAGCTATTTCTTTTTTTTAAATTTAGAAAAAACATGGATATTTTTTTTCCAAACTGTAAGTTTGATCTTTCACTGAATAAACCATACAGACATTAAATTATTAAAGTTGAATCAGATTGAAAAGATTTCCTAAGTGTTTAAAATTGACTTAGATTATTTCTTTTATTAAGAAGTGTTTACTCAACCTTTTAAATTTCCAAAAAATGTTTCCTATCTACTTAAGTTTAAAATCTTAGTTGCAAAAATTGCACGCGCGAAGAATACTTTTAAATATATATAAAGTTTTTTCATCTTCATTACGTTACATTCATGTTTAAAAGAAAAACGGCACCCAAGAAAAGTTCAAATATTAAAAGAAAAAGGTTTGTATTTAATGGTTGTAAGCGGATTTTCATAAAGATGTTAGAAGCAGGAAGAGATGATGGAAAGCTACTGTCACTCCCCATTAAATTATGCACAAGTAGTTTGCGGTTGTGAAGGCGGGATGAAAAATTGTTCTACTTAGGAATGTTCTCCTAAGTAGAAACCAAGGACACTTTTACACTAAGCGAATAAAAAGGATGGTGCATTAAATTTTAAGCAAATGTAAACTCTTTAAAATTGGAGGAAACTAAAACATATAGTTATGAAGATATTTTGAAAGATATGAAAAGTTGGTTGTTTGTCAGCGACTCTTACTTCATAGTTACGTTACAAAATTTTTTAAAGCATTGTTATCTCAAAAGAATTTAAGGTAAACCTATTTTAGGTAGAAGTATGTAATAAAATAAAATGATTTTTTTGTGATTTTTTGAATTTTTTTTTATTTATAAACATCTAATGGATTAGAAATGTATGAAATTATGTAACATTCAAAACTACTTTTTCACCAAAATCAGTTAAAATACGGCTTCTCTGAGTGAGAATTTTAGAAATTTTTCATTTTGTTTCAGTTAAAGGGATACAGAAAAAATATTACACTTTTATAAAATTTTTCTTAATAAAACAAAAGAAAACTTATCTTATACTTGTTTTGTATTATTAAATTTCACTCGTTTATGATTTGTATTATATTCATACTAATGCAAACAACAGATAGAATATAATTTTAGACATTGAAAGAGAGAGGTGACTTATTCACTTTCTGAATTTTTTTAGTATACATATAGATAAATATATCTATATATGCTAAATAAATTACGGGAGCAAGCAGAAATGCAAAGAAACCATTACATGATAGCCAGCATGGTGATAAAACAGAGAATATAGGTGTAACAAAAAGCGATGCAGCAAAAAAGAAGCAAAAAAGAATTATTTTAGAAAATTAATTATTTGTAAAAATATAAGGAACATAAAAAGATGCTTGAGGGCAACAATTTAGTTACATGTAAACAACAAAAACCTGATTGTTTGGAAATAATATAAGATGTTTAATATTGTCTGCGGTTCCCCGAACTTTTAAGACTACGCTCACTTATTTGGCATGGATGCGATGAGGTTATCGATATTTAAGGGAATATTGCTCCGCTGAAGTGCGATTGATGAAGTGCAATTTCCAAGTCTTGGACAGTTAGTTATATGAGACCTGGGCCTTGAGCAATGCGTCGTACAAGGGTATCTTTAGCATGCTCGATTGGATTAGGATCAGAAGAGGATGCTAAGTACTCCATACGCTGTTTTGTTTCAGCTTCGAGAACATTCTCCCCAAAACGAGTTGTACTTAACATTATCTTGCATTAAAAGAAAGGAATCAACAATGGGAGCAGCGTAAATTATGACATGGGGTCTCAAATCCTTGCTTGCATTCAACTCAGTGTTTAAATTTCCATTCCGAAGGATATACAGGTCAGTGCCCACATATGCATATTCCAGCCCTTACCATTTAACCACCTCTTTTGTAATATAATCTTTCCTGAACGAATGTAGAGTTATTTCGAGTGACCCTTTCTTGTCATACGAAAATGTCTATCCTGGAGATCATTTCAAGAATGAATAACATAGCAACACATCAAAATTATAAAAAATGAAAACTTGTTGATAAAATTTTGATACAAAATGGGCCCTGTATATGTAAATTTTGTTAATCTTTAACAATTCTTTTCGCATTTTAGTAATTATAATTTATTTTTCTCTTTTTAATTTTAGCATACTTTCCTTAAAATGTACTAAACAAATCTAAAAACAGCAAAAAAAACACATACCTTTATTTTTTTTAAGAAGAAAAAAGTAGTTGCAAGTAGTTTGATACCTTAATTTTCCAAGCGAAAAATATTTAAAGAATGTATGTGGTTTCAAGAAGATTGGGATCTTGATTATTTCGTAGAGAAAATGCCAACATGGATCAACAACTTGTTTGATTAGTTGTGAAAATGTTATATATAAAAGAATATAATTTTGCTCATCACGATACCACTGATTACAAATCTTTCAATGACTCTTTTTTCTTAATGATCTCTTTCAAGACGAGATAAATTGGCTGCCTTAAAAAAACCTTAGAAAAAGCAACATAATCTTTTGTTGATGGTAATGTCACAAAATGCAGAGATAACAAAATAATCTTATAGGTTTTTTGTTACGTAATATATATACATAAAAATATAAAATTGTTAAGGATAAACATATGATTTGATGCAAAACTTGTTAGAGAGTTTCTTAAATGCTTTCCTCAGTACTCTTTAATGAATTCAGTTATTTTTTGAGATATACGTTACGTAAAATAAAAAAAAAATTTGAATAAATCTGAATCAAAATTACACAAATAAATCTGAATTTATTTTATGCAAATAATCCTGTGTGTGATAATCTTCTTCCCTACCATCCTGCATCCTAAATTAATATCTGAAGTAAAAATAACTATTTCTTATTCAAAAGAAATAATAAATTATCAATGTACATGGAAGCTTTGTTTTTATGACAATATAATGCAAACAAGGGGCTTGAGACCATTGATGAAAGGAAATTGAAATTATTCCATAACTAGGTAAAAAATGCATAAAACCTATATTTTTTGTGATTTGTGTTTGATAGAGTTGATACAGTTTTAAAATAATATCGAAAAATATGAATTTAAACGTTTTGATCAGCTTTTGGCATTTTAAATGTCCTTGACCTCACAGTATCCCTCTTCCTGTTAATCCTCACAATGCTGCCCGCGTGATATTGATGTCATATGTACGTGGTTTGGTGAGAAAAAAAGTTAAGTGTATCCTTTCTCTACACTGAATCGAGACTCGTCCATTAACATTACTTGACTCTAATCACTTTCCATCCAATATGGATGTACGGCCCCTTATTTTCTTCGGGCTACATGGTGTTTTGCTGTCAAAGGAATACACACTATTTGCCTACGTGTGTATAGACCCCCCACCCGTATGAAGCCTATTTTGGATTGTTTGACTTGAGATCTCCTTCATCATGTCGCCAAAATAAACTGTCATTGAATCTGCATCACATTGGTTGTTCTTTCTCGAAGAGCGGTTCAAACATAATATATTTGGCATTTGTTGATATATAGAGTGGACGACTTTTGTGCTGGATGACGTCGAGCATGCCCTGTTCCTTGAAAGGAATAGCACTGTCTTGCAATGATACTTCTTGCTACAGGAGCATCCACTCCTGGTTTTCGTGCTTGCCCTGATTCCAGTCTTTCAAAAATATGCTAAGTCATGCATTCCGATAGACCACACTGTCGTGACATTTTCCAGCCATCTTTTCTTAAAATAACAGCTGAAAGATTGAATTTCACCACTGAGACAACGAAAAACAACATTTTCTACAAAATCACAATTTCTGACCTAACAGCATTTTCTTGCTTTTGACGTCATGTACATTGATTACCATGTGGTGAAGTTTTCTTCTGTTTTTTGTTACTACTTACATAGACCAGAGGTACTCAACCTTTTTCTTGGCTATGCCACATAATTATAAAAACTATTTAACTCAGGCCACAACATGAGGATTGAGGATTAATGGGAGGGGGACACTATAAGATTAAGGACTTAAATGCTCATAATTTTGAAATTTATCTTAAAACTATAATAATCTTTATTAAATTGAAATTACATAACATAATAAAAATGCATAAAACTTATTTTATGTGGTAATTTCGATTTCCTTTCATCAATCCCTTTGTTTGCATTTCTCCCTCGGCCCTTGGTTGCATTCTACAGATATAAAAACAAATATTCCATGTTCTTTGATTATTTGATTTTTTCCTTTGACAAAGTCTCAATTATTTTATTTCAAATATTATTTTTTTAAATGAGGATAGTAGCAAAGAGTTTTAACTGAAATCCAGACTGAGACCCTTTGTATTGGTTTAATGTTAGTTAAAACTGGCGTGTGCTTGTATTTATTTAAATACTGATTGATTTTACTGAAATAAATATTCGTAAAAGTAACTAAATTTATCAAAAAGTACTTGGGAAGCATTTCCGAAACAGAAACAATTTCTGTATCATTTCATATGTTATTCTCAACAACTTCTGTATAAATTTAAATGTTATCCTCAACAATTTCATATGTTTATCAATATCTGTAATGTAACAAATTTTATAAGATGTGTTTGTTACCTCTGCAGTTTGTGAGAAAGACAATCAGTACAATCAGAAAGTATATTAATAAATAACTTAGGCACATTAGTACAATAGCAAAATACAGGAGTATAATAACAAGCCAGCCAACACTTCACCTATAATTTAGCTATAGTACCATGCTGTACGGAAAGATAATAGGAGCATGAAAACGTCATTATTATTAGAAGAATAAACTAAATATATTGTTTGCTATATTAAGTAAAATTATAACATGGAGAAATATAACTAAATTTACTTACTTAAAAAAAAAGGAAAATTAAAATCATATGAGTATATATATGTAGAGAGAGATTTATTAATACTTAACTATACCCCTAAACACATCACCATTTTACCTACCATAAGTATACACATATTGTGATAAGTAGATATATAATAATATATTTAAATTTATATATATATATATATAATGATTAACATTTTTTCTTCCTCTTTAAGCCCAGTAGTGTAGGTAAATATAAGGAAAGGTTGGAACGAGCTAAGAGTAGTTGTGTCGTTTACAATAATAATGTTTACACTTTCTGTACATTGACAGGAAACAATACATTACTTTTGAAATTCTTGTGAAACAACTAACTCGGAAGTGAATGCACCCATGCACTAATACAACTGTTTATGATTTTTGTTCAATTAAAATATTTATATAGTCCCTTTCTAGGTACTGATTCCGGTAAGAAACAAGACTTAGTGTATATAACACATGCTCAAGGGAATCCAGCTATCTTAGTACTTATTCTGTAACAAATTATCTTTTCTTGTTTGGGCACGAAATTAGAAAGGAAACTATAATCCCAGTCACTTGAGCTAGGATCACTTCCCTCTTACTGACCTATATGCAGGATCATCCTGTTCCTGCAGATAGATACCAGCCCCTATTTTTTTGCATGTAGGTATAAAACAAATTAATCATTGATTTTAATAAGGAACTCTGTTAATTTGGAACGTAGGATATATATATATATATTACCAAACGTGCAATTAAAATGAAATTTACAACTTAAATATTAGACTTTTCACTTTAAATTTAGAGTAGTAATTTAGCATTAATTTAGATTTGTAGCAATTTATTTAATTTATTTATATTTGTATATATATATATATATATATATAAGCATAATTAAATTAGATCTAAAATTAAATCCCTAGACCACTTTTAATTTTACCGTTACATCTTCAAGTATTAAATTTATTATCCAGTTAGGAAATGAAGAAAACATGGCCCTAAACAGAAATTTTATCTGCAACCATTAATTTTTATTACCTCGTATGTCATGCTTAACTTTCAAATAAACCTCTTCAATAAGAAGTGTACTTGAAAAACATCTGGCCTACAAGTGGTTACAGATTCTAAAACTTGGTGTCCGTTTTTCTCTTAGCAGGAAGATCTCAAAATGTCTTCGCTGAATAAAAATAAAATCGTTTTTCCGAAATGCCTTGATGTTACTCGGAAACATGACATATATATATATATATACATACCAGTTGGCATACCCGTTCATCCCACGGGTGAATTAAAAAATTAAACAATACTGATTGAAGGATAAAGAAGTTTTTAGTGAGTTATTTTTGCGTGAATTGCATATTAAACAAAATAAAGCTTTTTGCATATCTCATCTGAACAAAAAATAACTTATCAATTAAATTTAAAGTCTAGAGGTCTAACAGCAGACAAAAAGGATTTTTTTTATTTATTTATAACGCCCCATAATTCTGTTGTGGGTTGATTTTTGCTCAGCAAAAGTAACACATTGTTGGAAATTTTTTGTAAAGGACGCTTGAAATAGTGTAGCCGGTCATCCGGTATAGTGGTAAGTGAAGTTGACTGCGGTGCCGTAGGGACTGGGTTCGAATCCCGGAGAAGACATGGATGTTTGTGTTGTATTCCTTTCTTCTGTTTGTGTTGTATGCCCCCGTGTTATACATTGCGTGGTGCACGGGGTTTATAAATGTTAAAAAAATAGTGTAAATAATTTATATCTGAAATTGTATTACGTTAATACTACTTTCTGTTTTATTTATTTTATATTAAAATTATAATATTTGGAAGCAACGCCGTTCCTTACATTATAATGGCGATTCAATGGAAACAGCGAAATGTTTCCGATAGAGCCAAGTTGGCATCATTTTTGGTGACCGCGTTAGCAACTTGGCGATTGATTGAACGGTGCAGAAGTTGCTTTCCTGTAGCGCCACCTGATGGGTAGCTGCAATAAAGACGATATATCTCACAAAACCCTTTTCCACAAAAAATACACAAACATGCCAATTTTCATACTGATCGGTTGAATGATATTTGATTTAAGTGATTTCATATATACAATCATCCAATTTTATATAGAGAGATAAAAGCAATATTGTCCTTTGTTCACTAAAGCTGTTCACAAAAATTTGAAAGGAATACTGGTCAATACTGGTTTAAGAAGGAGACATTTAAAGTTTATTTTTACTTAAATTATTTCTTCTTGAGGAAGCTTAATATTCTAGAAAAAATGCGATACTTCAGCTCAGAAGAATACATTGAATTAGAATTTCTTAGTACGATGTGGCAGCTTTGGAAATACATCTTGCTGCAATGTTGATTGAAATTGGTAAATTTATAAAAAGCTCTCCAGGGCGTCATAAAAAATTAACACAACAATCCCTCCCATTACGGGATGAAAACTGTGTAATAAAACTAATTAGATAGAAAAAATTTATTTAATTGTTAAGAAAAAGGAATTATTTTCTTAACACATACATATTATTATATTTACCTCAAAACTAAAAGGAAATGGAATAAGTATATAAGGGCTTATTTCCATCATTAAACGTAATGCGATTGATTTTTTTTCTTAATATTCCAACAAAAAGAATAATTTTCTTCAAAGGCAAAATCTTATAACTTGCTACAATGCATTCAAAGTAATGAATGAAAAAAAAATTAGATACTTCTTAATTTATGAACGGTCCCTCGCAAAATTTTCTGCATAGGAATGAAAAAAAAATCTACTTTCCTTCTCTCTATAACTTGTGAAATAAAGAAAAGCATAAAGAGATTCCCAAACACTTTTCCCCTCAATATGTCTTATGCGCTCTTTTTTAGTTCTAAGCTTAAGAACATAAACTGGACGACCCAAAGTTTTGATGGGAACAGATGGTTTGCTATTAAAGAAGTTGCCAAACTTTTTTATAGGTCTATAATCCCTTTTGCAGTGTCACCCACCATTGCTTTTGTACACATAAAAGGATGAACACTGTCATAAAGAAAGGAAGCTGGGAGGAGGCAACTTGTAAAGTGATGTTAAGTAATTTCCTTTTGATTCTTGGGAATGAGCTTTCTTTAAATTGTCTCCGACCAGTAAATGTACCCATGTCTAAAACATCGACATCTATCTTTAATGCTTTTCGGGGAGGGATCGTTATATTACACTCTTACTCCGCCTGCTCCATAAACGATTATCTTCATTGTGGAAATAAAGGTTAAAACATAAAAGCAATGAGAAATCATGAAACGAACGGGAACAATTATTTAATTTTGCTGATATATGTGCGGAAATCAAACATGTTAATGGAGCATCTTTATCTAGTGGCAGTCTATTATAATTCATGAGACGTTTTCTGATTTTTGTTCCACGTTTTATCCATGCTAACATATAAAGAGAAAAAAGCGAACATTGCAACACAAACGCGCACAATTTTAAGACAGTAGACAAAAAAAGGGTTTTTCCTATTTCAGAGACCTCAGAACTCATTCCTACTAGAAACGGTTAGAAGTTTTGATAATCATATGATTTCTGATATTTAATATACTGATTGATCAAAATTGATGGCTGATGCTATTACATCATTTCAGTTTGAAATGTATCAATGTGGCAGTTTTTTGATCAGTTAAAGTTGCTTATAAATGGTATTTCTCTTTAGGTGGGTGAGCTAAATGAATTAGGTTTCTCGTGATGTCTTAGAGGTATTTTAAGACTGTCATAAGTTTAATAAAATCTCTAGAAAGAAAATTTAAATGGATAATTATTAAACACATCCACTCATATATATATGGAGAGAAAGAGACACATGAAAGGGGGGGGGGATCTCATACTTTTTGTTTTTATTCCTCAAGGGAAAACACGCTTTAAAAATTCATGTAACAAACTTCAAACCAATACATTATGTCATATTTACTTAAAATGAGAGAAGGAATGTAAAGGATATCATGATACATGGATTAAGCCAAAATTGCATTCGCGGTAATAGATTTTATATATATATATATAAGCTATGCTTATAACTAGGAAATAGCACCAGGAATCTAGTCATTTTATTAAGATGAAAATTATCTTAATTTATCTATACAGAACAAGACCGATAACTTACATGTAATGATAAATGAGTAGCACAATAGAACAATACTAGGCAGAGTCATTTTGCTTAGAAATCTGAACAAATCTGACAACTCTCTTCTTTTTTCCACCCTGTAATTTACTGCTATTGATTAAAATTATTGATCTGGTAGCGATAGCCCAAAAACCACGGTGATGTGTTCGGAAACCGATGAATTTCAAGTAAAATCGCATATTAGAGTTCCAATTCCATTAAAGATTCCTCGTAAAAAGTAGAGAGAACAGCTGAATACTAACTGTAACTAAGCTTTAAAATCCTCCGGATGTTGAAGATAGGAAAAGGAAAACTCTTTCTCCCAACTCAAGTATGTATCTCAACTTGATCACAGTTCCATAAAACAAAAACACTCTGGAACTTACCTTCAATAGGCTAGATTGGATTTAGTATCCGAGTGATCTTTCCTTTCTTCCATGAGATTTAATACATTTGGTAAAAACGAATTCTTACTTTTTCTCATGACACAATAGTTATATTTCTATGTTCTAAACCGTCTTCTTTTCCTTGTAAATGAGCACTTAGAGGTTTTTCTTCTTGTAGATACGGTATTTTAGTAGTTCTGTTCACGAAATCATAGTTCAACTCTCGCTGTTTTTATCGGGTCGTAAGTTCAAGTCCTGGTCCTAGTAAAAATCTACTGTGTGGAGAAGGGGATGCATGTTTATCGAGATTCAATATATTCACTGTATGGAAGTTAGAAGAGTGGGTTTTCACCTTACTTGACTACGGTGAAAAATTTTAAATTTATCTTGAACTGGAGGTTTTTGCAGTGTTTATGTGTGCTTGTGTGTGTGTGTATTTGTGTGTGTGACCGAATTCTTCGCATTTTTTCTAAATATCTACTTAGTATACTGTATCCATTACTCTTGGACTTTCAACTCGAATGTTTGTCAAACAGGGCAAAGGGTTATGCTGATTATCAGAAATCCCATTATTAAACCATTTTCGCCACTCATTCCTTGGAAGTTTATTTTTTCTTACGAGTCATAACCCTTCCCCAGTTAGTTTAAA
The DNA here is from genome assembly GCA_019973975.1 of Trichonephila clavata. Taxonomy (NCBI): domain Eukaryota; kingdom Metazoa; phylum Arthropoda; class Arachnida; order Araneae; family Nephilidae; genus Trichonephila; species Trichonephila clavata. The sequence continues at coordinate 260,132 of BMAO01033815.1, read as the reverse complement.
GTTGCTATCGACTCAACTTTTAATATGGTTCTTCAGTGGACGTCAATCACTGCTTTTCACGGTCTCGACATTTCAAAATTTCATCTAGTTAACTACGAAGAAAGCTGTTCTCTCCTGGTTATATTCTATTTTCACAAAAATATTATTCAAAATAAGTTAGTTTCCTGTTTTTATAGAGGGTGTCCCAAAACGACCACATAAACTCTGCACAGCTAAGCTCCTCGTTGGTTGTACATAAAAACTGCCCAAAGAGGCGTTCCTGTACGATCCATAGTTTACGAGAAAGATACGAAAAAGAATGTATGACGTCACTTCCGGTGCAAGAAAAAAACACTTTATTAAACATATCAACAGCATTATATGCACAATTTAAGGCAGATGTTCAAAATGTCTACCGTGCATGTCAAAGCAGGCTTGAACATGCCGCGGAATGGCTGTCATCACACGTCGCAGCATCATGGGTTCCACCGAAGTTCAAGCAGCATGCAGACGAGCAACTAAGTCCGTTTGTGTTGTCACTACGTCTAGATACATCAGTTCCTTGAGATGCCATGTCGCAGTAGTCGCAAGGCATGTCGCAAGTACATGTCGCAGTAGTCACGAACGGAATACATGGCCCACCACACGAAGACTACCGGTAGCTGCAAGATGCAGCCTTTTAAATACCAGTTCAATGGCGACTTAATGTCATTCCACGGCGCGCGCATGCATGACGCGACATGCGCGCTGAACGTTTTAAACATTATCATCTGGAAAAATATGCAAATACTGTTGTTGATATGTCCAACAAAGGGTTTTTTTCTTGCACCGGAAGTGCCGTCATACTTTGTTTTTCGTATTTTTCTCGTAAACTATGGATCGTACAGGAGTGCTTCTTTGGGCAGTTTTTATGTACTCCCAACGAAGAATCTAGCTGTGCAGAGTTTATGCGGTCGTTTTGGGACACCCTCTATATTCCCATGGGACAATATTAATTATTAAACTTGTTCTCCGTTTACTGTTGATAAATTTATTAACGAATACATTGTACAGTACTGATAAATTTATAAGTATATCATATCAGTGTAAATGTGTATTTTATAATTTATTATGCCAGAATGTATTTTGATTTGCTTTCTTCAGCAAATTAATAATTTTTTTAAAAATAATCCTTTACTTTTGACTTTTCGGTATACTCGAGCCTCCCACGTAGGGTTATAGCACCCCCCTCCCTAGGAGGCGAGCCCCACAGTTTAAGAAACGCTACTATATAAAGTAAATATTTTTTCTTTCTCAAATAGGAACGTGTAAAATGTTCAAAAAAATTAATAAGTGAAGTGAATTATGTTTATTTCAAATGTACTTTTCTCAAATCCACACATATAAAATTCAACTATTTTAATGATAACTATTTTATAACAATAACACATTTTGTTTAGTATTTCATGCATAAACATCATTTGGTAAATATTAATTACAATAATTAAATCGTAAAAACTGGGGGAAACATTAAATAGCAGAAAATGAAGATATTTTTAAATAAAAACTTCCTTTCTTCTTTTAACGTAAGCAAATATTGACAATATGTCTCTGTTTCTGCCCCACGCATTTGTTTAATCCCTAAATGGAAAAACAATTACTTAATTAGATAATACAGTTGACAGTGCAAATGTATATTGCTATGCAAAAAAAATGTTTCTCTCCCATACGCACTGTATTCTAATATAAATTACTAGCTGAGGAAATGAAACAGCCGGAGTCTGTTGAAATTTGTAACGAACAAAGCTATTAAGAATAATGGTGGTTTGATTGAACTTGTAAAACACTCTGCGTTATTTATTCTTATGTATAGTTCATTCTACATAGATAAATATATTGCAAGGCTAAAAAAGAAAAAAATTACATTTTATGATATATATGTGTATGGATACGTATTGTTACGAAATTTGGGTAATGAATTTTTAAAAATGTGTAAATAATTTAATACTGGATGTGAAAAACGTTTTAAATACCTTATGTAGCATTCATTGTATGGTAAAAATTTTAATATTCGCAAGAAACGTTGCTCCTTACGTTATAATGGCGATTCAATGAAAACTTGGCGAAATCTCGGCAATAAAGCCAAGATGGTATAGTTTTTGATGAACATGTTGACGACTTGGTGACCAATTTGGTGATCATTTTAGGGACTTGGTGACCTGTTTTGGCGAGTTCTTGTGCCAATGGATTCTTCTGGAAATTAGTGAAAATATCCACCAATGTCATGATCTATGACGCAAGCTTATTTTTCTCGAAAACTCCGTGAACCATATAAATAGGGAGTACCTCGCCGAAACGGCGTTCGTCTTGTTTTGACGAGCGATTTGTAGTCTTGTTTTGATCGTTGAATTGTCTTGATTTGACTATGAAGAGTCGACCAGCGATTAGTTATTACTGCGGCTGTTGTGTAAGACGAGAGAGTGCTTGTGAATAACCTTTTACATCCTTGTATTTTAGACACCGATAGTTGTATTTGAGCTCTGTTGAAGGTAGGAAGACCTTCCGAGATTTATTCTGCGAATTTTGCAGTGTATTCTGTATTTAAACGATTGTTTCTCGACAATAAATTTCCATCGCTCCTTAAGAACTCTCTTACTCTCTGAGACTGACTACATAAAATCTTTGAGTCCCGGATCTACGTAACAGTATGTCTATGCACACATATATATGTATATATATGTATACATATACATGGTGTACTAGGTTCATAGGGACAAACTTTAAGGGAAGGGGGACATCGTAAGGATTCAGATTTGTATAGCAACCTATAGCTGGAAACGTCTTCGTTTGCCACTAGGTGGCGTTGTTCAGAAGAGCACTCATGTAAACAAACCTGCATTACCACAGTCATTTGAGTTTTCAGCGCTTTCAAAGTAATATGGAACGTTTAACAAACACTGATCTGGCAGATATGTACCTGATTTACGGATTGATAGAAGGAATTGCACGAGCAGCAGAAAGATTGCATCGCGAAAGGTAGCCACAAAGTGATGCACCTGACCACCTGATGTTTGCTAATTTGTATCGCAATTTGTGTGAATATGAATCATAACGAGGTAATATGCTTAGTGAGGGCGGACCACGAGTGACTAGAACTTCCAACATGGTACTCGGATTTCTTCGAACGGTATCCGACACATTTTGTTCAATGCATGAAAAAAAAATTTGAAACCGTGGCCCGCCCACACTAAGCCTATATCCTCATTATGATCCATATTCACACAAATTGTGATACATATTAGCAAACAACGGACGGATAGGTTCATCTCTCAGTGGGTACCTTTCGCGATACAATCTGCTTGCTGCTTGTGCATTGCCTTCTACCAATCCGTAAATCAGGTACATATTTGCCAGCTCAGTGTTTGCAAAACGTCTCATACTTCTTTGTGGCCAATTACTACTCAAATGACTGCTAAAATGCAGGTCTGTTTACTGGAACGCTCTTCTGACCAACGCCAGCTACTGGAGAACGAAGACGTTTCTGACCACGGGTTACTATTGAAATCTGAATCTTTATGATGTCCTTTATGTCCCTTTAAACTTTGTCAATATGAACTTAGTAAAAACTTTATATATATATATATATATATATTATATATATATAATATATATATATATATATATATATATATATATAAAGGTTTTTTTCCCCGCCTTCTTGTAAATTGCATTTTTTCACGTAAGTTTATATTTTTAATTTTTTTATTTATTTTTTATTTTTATCTTGTTAAAATTTCATTTCCTTTCATATTTATATTAATTTTATTATATTTTTCGGTCGGTTGCAAATTACACGTGGTTGGTTTTATGCCTAACTTTTCAATTTGGTTATGTTTTTCTATTGTGTTTAAAATTTCTGCTGAACGGGGAAGTGTTGGATCGGTAAAATATATCTAACCCTAATTTTGCTGGTCCTAATTCAGCAACAGCTTTAGAAATCATAATAGGTCTTCATTTTAGTCCATTGACTCGTCTGGTTTCTTACATTTTAAAGGTCTAACTCTGTTTCACGCTATACATATGCTTAGTTAATTCTAGTACAATATATTTTTCCATCCTTTTTTATATTGTGTTTCTTGAAATCTGGTTTTAATTTTCTAGTTTTGTTAGTGGTATAATTTAGTACTATCAATTTTATTATACAGTGTATTTTTTCATTTTATGATACTATATATATATATATAATATGTATGTGTGTTCGTGTGCACGTTCGTGCACTCACTAGTGTTCAGAACGTAAGCAAATGTTCAGATTTTGCCGTACATTTGAAGAATAAATCTTGGTACAGGAAAATTCATACTACAGAAGCTTAATCCAGCACTTACAGTTTAATGAAAGTATAGTCAGCGAAAAATGAATTGAACGCATATATTATTGATCGAAGCTGAAAAGGCTTTACTGGCAGAATGACTTTAGAAAAAAAGAAGTATGTCTATAACCAAGGAAAAAAACGAAGTCAGGGTTATGACACTCCCTAACTCCGATGAGTTGGGTGATACCATCTGTTCATAACCAATACCTAATTATCCAGCAGTTATTGAGTTAAGAGTAGTCATTCTGCAAGGTATATAGTATAGTTCTGTAAATCATTTTTGGTTTCTTTTACTAATATGTATTAAATTTCGTTAGAAGCAGAGGTTTTGAATTTTATTAATTATATATAACCTTACATAACAACCCTATGTCTAATACAGGTTTAAGAAACATATTTTCATGCATTTTTGTCTATGATTCTTTTCTTATTACCTTTAGGTCTCCTGATTTAAATTATAATTTTAAGAATTTAACTCTTGATTTTTAAAAGTTATTTACTACAAAACAATCATTCTCATGAATATGAATTTTTAGGCCTAAATAATTGTTCTTTTTATGAATAATTACATTCCTTTAGCCGATGAAAGTGACTTCATTAAGTGAAATTTTGATTCAACGAGAGAAAGATTTCATTTTTCATTGAAAGCTTAGACATAAAATGCATTAAAAACTCAGTGAAAAAAAGAGATCCACAAATTTCAAAAGTAATATGAAATATTTTTGTTTTTTAAAGGGAAGGGGAACAGAAATAGAATTATTCAAAATAAAACATTTTTAAGCAGCTCATTCTAATTCTGCGAAATGTATATATTGAAAATAAGAATGCACAGAGTGAATTAAATATTTTTTTTCTACCTGCAATAAGATATTTCGGTACTTATTTTCCTAAAATTGAATTCAGTTTCTATAGCCTGTGTCTACAATTTTCCTACTCAATGTTCAATTCATTTCAAAGGTTATTTATATCAAGATGTTTTGTAGAAACATATTAAACTTCGTATAGAAAATAAGAAATTTAAAATCAAACAATATAAATAGATGTAAAACTATTTCTCTCTCCCAATGTCTGTTTGATCCAACTTCGTGTAAATCATAATTAATTCAATCTTAGATAGTGAGGTTTAGTTATATAATTTGAATTTCTGGATGGTTTTTGAATTTAAAGTGTATAGATTCTGAAAAATTCATGATGTTATAAACATATTCTTTAAACATTGAAGCTGTTCACAACGTACATATAGGTTTTCATATTGTTTTAAATATCAAGATACTAAACGTTCAATCAATGAATCACAACTATTAAACTTTTTAAAAGAAAATATATAAAAGAAAGCAAAGTAATGGGTGTAAATTATAGTAATTGTGGGGCTCATTTTATAATCTCATATAATTATTATCATCATTATTATTTTCGTTAATGTGTTGTATCTTTTATTTTAATAAAACACGTCTAGTTTTCAGAAAACATGCTTAATATATAATGTTGTTAAATGTTCCGGAATAGAATATAAACCAATTTTATTCCTAGCTGTGTCTTATTTCTTATATATATTTATAATTAAATTTAATTTAAAATATCTTAAATATATATTTTTGATAAATAATATTCGATACTTTATCATCGTTTCCAAACATAGTATGTTAAGAATTTCTGAGATTTGCATTTTTTTTCTGACTTTCATTCTATTAAGTATATTTCTAAGTTTTAAAAAGACTTCTTATTTTTAGATTCTAATGAACTTCTTTTATTTCTTTTTACCGTTTTAATTGATCCCCTTATAATTGAAAAAGTTTTAAATTTAATCATAAATGCTTGAATGAAACTAAAAAATATTAGCATAGGATTTATTTAAAATTAAAAATGACCTTGCAATATTGTATCAATTAACAAACATACTAATGTTTCCCTTTAAAATATTCCTAATCAGTTAACGTCTATTATGAAATAAACAAAAAGAGCATATAAGCAAGAATCCAAATAAAAAGAGCAAAATAGAAGTTAAAAAAATACAAAGATGTAATGAATGAAATTTCATCTCGGAAAAAACGCTCACACCAACAGTATTTACGCGATTACTCGTTTCATTATATAAACTAACATAGCACTGAATAATGAGGAATTAAACTGCTAGAACACTACCTGGTGGAATATTTCAAAAACGCGCTACGAAAAGAATACTGTTCTAAAGAATCAAGTTGTTACAAACAGGGAAAAGTGGTTTAGTCTGTTTTGAAAGTTGAGTTACTTTTCCTACTGTGTCATAATGACCCATTTAGACACAAAGAATGTGTTAATTAATTTTTTAAAATTATATCTGTGTGACTAACACAGAAACGTTTGAGCCTCTTACTTCTAGTGAGCTACTGAATTGTCTAAACACATAATTCTTTATAACTTGCACTTTCCGAAATTAATGGAAACGAACTGAGACTAATGTGTGCCTATTTTTGTGAGAAAGAATTGATAAATAGGCTGAAAGGTTCTTTGATTATAAAATGTAGGCTTTTGAAGAAAGAAGCCTTTGACGAAAAACTCCTTTGATAATCTTAAAGGAATTTCAGAAACGCTTCTCCATTGGGAGAATCAAAGCGCTCATGAGAGCTGAAGTAATGTAAATAATGTACGAACTGTCCTCTAGAGAGCAAATCAATCTTACTTTATCTCCAGTACTTATATTGTAATTAGCCTTTCATTAAAAAGAAACGTATTGAATTTTTAATATATATATATTATCCACAATAATAAGAAGAATATATACAAATAAATAGAATCTTAAATATGACTAGACAGAACATTTTGAAATATTAGCTACAGTAGAATAACAGCAAAATTTTGGCTTTAGGAACCAAGAATTAAGATTTAAACAATGTTCTTTGGTCAGCAAACTTCACCTGTAATTTGCCTGTACTACTGGGACAAAATACTATAGATAGGTTATAATTAGAAAATAAATTACTCTAAGGTTATAATTAAACAAAGTATAAAGGTCAAATTAATAAAAATGCTTTCTTAATGTAGATAATTATTGTGTTTGAAATACTGTTAAAATTAATAAACATGCCACCTCAAAACATCGGCGTATTAATATTTACCGCCAATACAAAAAGAACTAAATGTAGGCCTATAAAAGTAAAATTAGTCAATAATATGCTCAATTATAAGTAAATCTAATACTTAAAAAGCTAAAATATTCATAGAAATTTTATGGAATAAAAAGGACCCTCTCTCTCGATCATACATTGTATTTTTTAAAATCAAAATACATTTAATTTTACTAAACATGCAGCGATATCTTGTGACTGTATATTGAAATTAAGTAATAGAAAAGTTTCAAATTAATAATAGTAATTATATTAATCTTAGAGGTGAAAAGTAAACGAAAAAAATGAAACGAAATGCAAATATCATTAAAAAATGCCATTTAACTTAAACACATTAGAAATGTAATTGTAAAGAAAATTAGTAGGGTATTCATGTTCAATAAGTAACTAATAAATTTATTCGGATTTAAAACGATATTAGATTTATCACGAGCTTATGTATTCTAACGATTAATGCGATTAAAATTAATATATCTGTATATAGAGATTGATATATTTGAACTCTAATATGGCACTTTTATAATGTTAAAACTAAAAGCCTCTCTTTTATGATAAATCTTACTATTTAATTTATTATCCATAATATATATCAATACATTTAGGTAATCAATTTTAAAAGGATTATTGTTAATTTTAACTAGGTTTAAGTAACTAAGATGTGGATTAATTTTGGGGTTAAAATTGTTTTTTTAACCAAGAACAATTAAATCATCACTGTATCTGAAAATATAGTATTCATTAATAGGATAATTGTTTTCATAATAATTTAAGAGGGTCCGGCACATGAAGTCCTGAAAAATGATCGATTTTGACTTTTTTATATTTTTTAAAAGTTCAAACATTTCTGCTTAAAATGATATATGATATATGGCAATACAATAATTAGAAGTATTTTTATTTATTTTTAAAAGGAAGCTACTTTCCTTGGCGTGTGACAGGGGCTCCTCTAAGAGCACCTTTCTTTCATCATGCTTAATTTTTATATAATAATTTTTAATAATACGATTTGTTTTGTATACAACTAATATAAACTTTTTTTTACACATAAATAAAACGATTTTTCTTTGAAGAAAGGAAAAGACAACTCAATACAGTTATTTTTTTTCGTTTGGTTTGTTGTTAAATGGGATTACTCTTGCTTGAACTTGCTAATTGTGAATTCTAATTTTTATCCAGATTTTTTTCTGTTTAATCCACGTTTTACATTGAATTATTTATTAGTATTTTATTAACGACAAAACTATAGGAAAATCTAAAAAAATACTTAAAAAACTCAAAAATATTGACATTCAAAAAATGAATGCTCAAAATGTTCCAGCTATCACATCAGACAGCACAGAAACTGTTATCCAAAATGCTTCAAAACGAAAACTTATTTCAAACAACAGTTTATATGAAGATATGGAAGGAAATAATGAAAAAAAAAATGTTTTAATAGAATTAAATTTATTGAATAAAGCTTTATTGAATTTTGGTGTTTGTAAAAACTGTGGCCATTCTATCTCATTGGAGGCTTCTAAAAGAGATATAATTGTGTATTACATGGAACTTTGTTGTAATTTTTGCGCAAAAAAAACATGGTTTCCATACGTCAACGAAATTGGAGAATAAAAATAAACTTTTCCACTCAAATATCAGATTGGTATTTACTTTCAGATCTATTGGAAGAGGTCGTTCAACTGCAGAAACATTCTGTGAATTTATAAACTTGCCATTTCCACCTGAAAAATCCGTACTTATACAGAATTGTTGTTTAACTCTTCTAAATTTACCTGTGAAAAATCAATGAGAAATTCTGTTGAGTAGATAACACGAATAGAAGGTAACCGTGGCATTACTGATGCCTTAGATGGTTCATGGCAGAAAAGAGGATACCAGTCCCTCAACGGTATTGTTACAGCTACGAGTGTCGATACTGGAAAAGTTATTGACTTTGAAGTGTTTTCGAAACATTGTCTGTACAAAACTGCATTTAATTCTGCTCATGAACCATCATGTATTGCTAGCTATAGTGGAACAAGTGGAAGCATATGGAAGTGAAAGGCGTAACGGTGATATTTGAAAGATCCGAAGCTCATTATGGCATTCGTTACACAAAATATTTGGGTGATGGAGATTCAAGAGGTTTTTCATCAATACTTGCCCTGAATCCTTATGACACTCAAGTAGAAAAATTAGAGTGCGTTGGGTATATCCAAAAGCGTATGGGTACCCATCTTTTGGATCTCAAAAGAAAAAAACAGAGGAAAAAAATTAAGTGATGGAAGAAGCCTAAGTGGACGCAACCGACTCACCGACATTTTAATTTCCAAAATTCAGAGGTATTATGGTATGGCCATTAGAAAAATGATCAATGATTTATACAACATGAAAACTGCTGTTTGGGCTGTTTATTTCCATCTTTTATCTACAAATGAGAGCCCTCAACATGGATTGTGTCCCTCGGGTACAAACTCATGGTGCAAGTTTCAGAAAGCAAAAGCTGAATTTAACGAAAAGCATTCTAAACATAAAAAACATACCCATGTGCCATCTTCCCTCATGAATGAAATTAAGCCAATTTTTAGAGATTTAGCTCACCCTAGGTTATTAAAAAAATGTCTACATGGAAAGACTCAAAACCAGTTAATAATACCATATGGCCAGTCATTCCAAAATCTAAGTTGTGAAGTTAAAAACTCTAAAATTAGGGGTAAATATGGCAATTGCACAATTCAATATGGGGCAGGTAGCCAAATTAATCATTTAAAAACATTGTAGTACTGAATCAGGTTTTAATTGTGCGTCATGCTTTAAAAAATTAAATGCACGTTAGATTCGTGTAGCCCAACTAAAGCATTTTGAGATACAAAAAAGGCTAGATTGCTAAAAATAACGAAAAAAAGAAAATTAGAAGAGTCTTTTGTAGAAGCAGTGGGGAAAGAAAATATTTTATATGCTTCCGGAAAGTATTAAAAAAGGTAAATCGTCAAAAATTACAAATTTTTACTTTAAAGCCTGTTTTGTCAAAATGCAATATGTTTCCCTTTATGTACCATTTTCTCAGAAACTAATAAATGTAGGGTCCTCAAATTTTCAGTAAGTATACTTTCTATGTGTGTACACATTTTAATCGAGGGGAAAAGATATATCTAGCAAATCGTTTTAGATAATGTCTTTTTAGGCTAAATTTTAGGGGGGGAATAGGACATTTTTTTAAAAAAATTCATAATTACTTTAATTTTTAGTAAAAAGACAAAACTCTCCCTTAAAGTCTTATTGATAGTACATATTACCTACTGTAAAAATTTCATCTATGAGAAGCTAGTAGTTTCTGAGAAAAAGGTACATAAACTTACATAATTTAGCATGGGGATCCTATGGAAGTGCTGGACCATTAAAGATAATTTGCTTAATTATTTCATTTTAAAACTAAATTTATGCGGATTTTAAGATTGTGGGAATGAATATTAAGGCATTATGTATATATAGATTAGTCTACATTTCTCTACGAGAGAGAGATGAATAAAAATTAAACAAAACTGAAAAAAATTGAATTTGCAAGTTAACCAGACAAAAGATTTTAGAAATGATACATGAGAAAATAAAAATAATAGAGTTAAATATAAAAATAGGGATGCTACAGTATTATAAACATTGCTGACTTAGGTCAGCATATATATAAAATAATTTATATAAAAGTGGGGTTGAACATGTTTTATTACCAGCCAACCTTCCCCCTTTCTGATAATAATACTGAGCAAAAACCTATTGAAAATAATGGATATAATATCTAAATCCATTACAGGAAAAAGGTAACTTACCTAAAAATTTCTTTCAAAAATGCAGAATACAATAAATCTAGTACAATAAACAAATTATTGCCAGATTTTGGACCCAAATGCAAATTCAAAGCTTGGGAATGGCTGAATATTAGCACTTAGCAAAAGTATGAAAATAATTGAAATATAAAAATGTCAACATACTACCATTACCTAAGGAACACTAAAATTACATATGATTTAAATAATAAAAAACAATAAAATTAAATTTAAAATTGTTTTTAAAAAATAACATTTTAAAAAAAACTAAGAGAATAAGTAATTTAATTTAAAATTAGAATTTGGTGGTAACTATATCTATTTAAAAAAATGATAAATTTATAATAATAAACTAAGGAATTTTAATCTTTACTTTTTAGAACTTCTTTATTCATATAACTATTAATAAAATTAATTGGGTATTTTTAATTAAGCAGTATTTAGTAAAATGTTTATATATTTTTTTTATTTTTTCTGATTTTTTGAAATTAGAAATTTATTGCGTTGTAGTAATTAATAACAATATTTCTGAAAATAGAAACATGTGCATTACTCTCCCAATGTGGTTATTTTATAATATTGAATTTAAAGTCTTCTCGTCTGTCATAAATATTAGTCACTATATCATTATCTTTTAATTTAATTTTTATATCAAGAAAATTTGCTTCATAGTTGTTACTATTTGTCTGCATTAATTTAAGGTATTGTGGATAAAAGGTTATGTTAGGTTTAAACTGGTCTTCCTGGCCAAACATGATTATATCATCTATATAGAGAAAAATGTAATATTCTGAGTTGTCAACGAAACTATTATCTAAATCACCTTGTGGCAATACTTTAATCTGTTGATAATAGTTACCATTATGATATACATAGTTCTCCTTTAGTAGAAACTAAGTATAGAATTAAATCTATCATAATTGACATTTTTAAATAAATCAGCTTTATGTAATTTTACAAGTATTTTAATCATATCATCAATATTAATAGAGTTAAAAAGATCTTCAAAATCTAAACTGCAGACTGTGAAGAAATCTTTTTTTCTTTTCTTTAATATGTTAAATTAGTTCTTTACTATTTTTAAGTATGGCTGTGGATTTAAGATTATTTATTGTATCTTGTTATATTTCATGGAGAATTTTGCCTGATTTGCTGATATATATATATGTATTAAAACCATAAGTAACTGTTTTAAACTTGACTGGGTCTTTCTGAAATTTAGGAGTAAGAAATACATGCGGAAATTTAAAATTATTACTAATTTGTATTTTTAATTATTTGTGAAAAGCCAAAATTCGATTATTTATTTCTCTATCAAAAATTGATGACTTAATAAAAGCTGTTTTTTTATCAAAATGTTTGTTGATCATTAAACTGTAATAGTATTTACATACGAAGGCAAAATTTCCTGGCACTTTATCAAAATAAATAATAATAAATTTATTTTGCTATTTTTCAATCTGATTTTTAATATAATTTAAAACGATATTATTATTTGTACTAAAGTTATATTTATTAATTTGTTGTCTAATATTACATTTGAATTCTGCGAATGCCTCTAATGGCACACTGTAAATAAATTGCTCAATATCATTATATAATTCATTTTTTATAATTTTATTATTATTGGATTTATTTTATTGGATTAATTTTATTATTAAATGCATTTAATGAAATGTTCCTTTTTTCAATAGGTATTACCTTATTTTAGATTTGGTTTAATAACATTAGCCCAAAACCCGTACCTTTATTCATTATATATATATAATGTACATATATAAACTGTTCAGGAAAAAATACTTGGGTATCATTGGCGGTAATATCTTTCCAATTTCGTTAAAATAAATAAATTTGTGTAAAAAATGTTCTGTTTTATAATAACTAATAAACAACATTATTAGATTATCTTATAGTGGTCAGCTAAAAAAAAAGTTGACGTAAGACGTTATTTCTCTTCATTAATATATCCATGGAACAATTTAAATGGGAACTTTTATAAGACATTTTTAGAAATTTTAAAATTTAAATACCGCATACAATTTTTATAAAAAGTTGTCGATCGAATTAATCGTTCGTTATCTCGCAAGAAAAAGCAAAAGTACCCGAAGGGGGGGGGGTAAAATAGTAAACAGAATGGAAGTAAAATACGAAATAAATGCATTAAATGAAATGTTCCTTTTTTTCAATAGGTGTTACCTTATTTTAGATTTGGTTTAATAACATATACAGCAGATAATTGCTTCAATTACTAAGATACTGAATTTCAAACTTTAGATGTCTTCATTTTTTAAATATATTACTGATGTAATTTTAAAAAACTTCTTTTTTAAAAAATATCTTCCATGTTAATAAAACAATGTTTTAATATCCATCATTTTCGATGAATAGTTAATATTGTTTCCACTAAAGGTTCACAAAAAACTTCCATCAAACATTCTTTTCATTTCAAAACTACTAATTGAATCTTTAATAAGAACATGTAATTTTACTGTCCTTTGATAATCAACAAATAGCATGTTGAACTTTTTCTTGCTTGTGCCTTTTTGACAGGGTGCAGTGTGTCTTGTGGTCAATTTTGGCTTCATATTTTCACTGATGGAGTTCTTTAGGAAGCATTTGAAAATTTTTCCTTTCGCGTTTCATGATAATTGCTTTTCTCAAATTAACTACCGCTATCATGAGCAATGTGCATTACTTTAGCAGGTTCTTCCCTTGCTCGATCAGGGGTTAAAATTGAATTAAATATTCCTTTTCTTCCTACAGTTAACGTAGAGTTTTTCAATAATAATAACAGGGATGAACTTTTTATCTTCCTAATTTTTTTTGTTTTGATTCTGGATGTGGGTTATGTTTTTTTCTTACAAAGTCGTACTTTAACTTACATTCATGTCCATAAATTAAGGGTAATGAAGTTCTGGCAAAGAAAGAGACAGAAGCAAAACAAATTTGGCTTATTTGTAAAGTCTATTTATTAAACAAAAGGTAAAAAGCAGAAAAGATGCTATATGATTGACATAATTAATAAAAATTGCGATTTTTACACCCTGGAGCAAATTTTAAAAAAGAACCTAGTTACAAAAAACAGTATAACATGGTTAGTGTGATGGTTAATACGGAGTATGTCTCCCGGACGATGCAATACAGGCCTTACAACGCCTACGCATGCTGAGAATCAAATTTTCAATCTCATCTTGGGGAATATTACACCACTCATCAAGCAATGCCCTCCGAAGTTCCGGTAGACAGGTGGGAGGGGGTTGACGGGCTGCAATTCGTCTGTCAAGCATATCCCACACATGCTCTATTGGATTCAAGTCCGGTGAGTATGCTAGCCAATCCATACGGGTGATATCCTCCGATTGAAGGCATTCGTCTACAATGTTTGCACGCTGAGGACGGGTGTTGTCACCCATAAAAAGAAATTCAGCACCCATGGCGCCCCGAAACAAATGTACATGTTGTTCCAGAATGACATCCCGATGGATGTGGTATGTAATCGTTACACTCTGAACATGTAGGTCAGTTCTGGAACCAAGAATAATTCCTCCCCAAACGAGCCATCCTGCACCACCATAACGGAGTTGCTCAATGGTGTTCTCTTGGTGGTAACGGGAACCTGGCGCTCTCCATATGAAAGTCCGGCGAGAATCAGACTGCAAACTAAACCTGGACTCGTCGGAAAACATCACACAAGACCACTGTTGCGGTGTCCACAATGCATGCTCTCTAATCCAGTTTAATCGCAGGTGACAGTGAGTTGTGGTAAGGGGAACACATCTGACAGGCCTACGAGCATATAGACCAATGTGCCCTAAGCGTCTGTACATGGTCTGCCTTCAAACTGTCGTACCGGTAGCTGAAGAGAGCTGACGAGACAGGTCTGATGCTGTGCTCCGTCTGTTTCTTTTGGCAGTAACTGCCAGATACCGGTCCTCATTCGGCGTTGTAACTCGGGGGCGACCTGTGCTGTAACATCTACTCACATTACCAACATCTTGGAATCGTTGCCAAAGCCTGGAGATGACACTCTGGGTGATTCCAAGTTCCTCGGATACTTCCAGCTGTGAACGTCCACATTCTAGTCGTCCGATAATTCTACCACTTAAAAATCATCCAAATGCTTCTTTTGTGCCATAACTATGCGGTTATTGCACTGAAAGGCTTTTAAAGCGCTTGTGAACAATTTTACTTCTTTGCCTCCATTCCGTATATTCCCGTTACACTCTCGTCATTCTGACATACTCTCCGCGCCATCTGGTGGTTTCCTGTAATTTGCATATTCTTCTTCAAGATGCATGTGATAATTCTACAGGTGAAATTTTAATTTTAAAGTTCAATTTCTGTGTGATTCTGAATTATGCTTAATTTATGGACATGCGTGTAAAAAGAAACTTGATAAAAATATCTCACCGCGGAATTACAGCAATTTAAACAAAATGTCTTTTTATTGGTTATAGGATCAAAGTTTGAAGCTCTTATTTTTGATGAAACAATATCGCTAGATGTTATATATAAATTATATCAATGTAAATGTGTATTTTTTTAATATGTCTGAAATTAATTTTTGTTGTACTTCATTCTAGTTATTTTTTTAAATCTTTTTTTTCCGGTAGGCTCACGCCCCCGAAGCCCTTTGAGCGTTATCACGATACATACTAAGTGATTATAATTAAAGTTCCGCTTTCAAAATGCTACATAAAATACCACTGGTTAGAATGACGTCAAATTTGAGCTGAATATACTTTAAAAGAGGGGAGAGGGAGCGTATAACATAAGGCAAATGTTCCAAAATATATGAATATTTTGGCGTAATGAAAGCAGATTCGGCATTTTAATCATTTTGGATTTTGAAGCGGCTTTTTGAATCGAATTACGACGGTCGTGGCTTGAATTGTACATTAAACCAACTGTAATGACTAATGGGCATGATTGTTTCTGTTTTTTGACTGAACACACACACACAAATTTCCAAGTCATTCAAACCAGCTGTAGCAGTGTTAGCAAAAAGCTGGTTCACCACGGCTGTGTCCTACCACCTTAAATGGAAAAAATAGATTTTTAATTGTCTTTGGACCAGAAAACATATAAAGAACCACAATTAAAAAGCAAATGAACATTTTATGCCTCACTCATTGCTTTCCCTTTTTAATGCATTTTGAAAGTGTGACTTTTTTTATAATCCCTCTAGATATTGAAACACAGAATTACATCATTTTGTGTTTTTTCATTGGTTATAAAAATTAAACAAAACTTTTGGGCACGATTTTAAATAAGCAATAATTATTTAATAAGAATCTACAAATGTATATCAAACAAAATATGTAACATTCACGGTTAATGATAAATACAGAAATAAAATCTTTTGGAATCTTACTCAATTTATGAGTAAGATATATATATAAGATGATGTAAGGTTTATAATACTTAAGTAAATAAGGAATATTTATGATAATTTATAAAAAAAAATTGTACTTGACAATCAATAACCAAAAAAAAAAAAAAAAACAGCATACTACTTCAATTTTAAAAAAAATCTGTATTGTTAATGGTATAGCTATATCTAATGAAAGTAAGGGAATATGAAACATAATGTTAATAATACAATATTACTACATCACAAACTTAGTAGGGTTTCAGTCTCTTTCCTTCGAGTGTTTCCTCATATGCCCCGGTATTTCTGCTTCGAAGTCTAGGTCACGAAGGGTGTCTTGAGAATTAATTTGGCTCGAGACGGCGAGGCGCCCACTTATGACAAGGACTCGCGCGTGGAGTATGGTTTTGTTGTAATGTAAGCATTCTCAATCGTAAAATACAATAAAAATAATGTTAAAAACAAGTATTATCTCAGTCACAAATCTTAGTAGGGGTATTCAGTCTCTTTCCTTCGAGTGTTTCCATCAATATGCCCCGGTAATTTCTGCTTCGAAGTCTAGGTCACGAAGGGTGTCTTGAGAATTAATTTGGCTCGAGACGGCGAGGCGCCCACTTATGACAAGGACTCGCGCGTGGAGTTTGTTGTTATTTCGTATTTTTTTTTTTTTTTTTTTTTTTTTTTTTTTTTTTTTTTTTTTTTTTTTTTTAAGTAAATAATGCTTTGTAATCGTATTCTTAATATAATGTCCAATTTTGTTACTTAAACTAAAATAATGTAATCTAAAAAAAAAAAAAAAAAAAAAAAAAAAAAAAAAAAAAAAAAAAAAAAAAAAAAAAAAAAAAAAAAAAAAAAAAAAAAAAAAAAAAAAAAAAAAAAAAAAAAAAAAAAAAAAAAAAAAAAAAAAAAAAAAAAAAAAAAAAAAAAAAAAAAAAAAAAAAAAAAAAAAAAAAAAAAAAAAAAAAAAAAAAAGTAAAAGAAAACTACATTAATTTAATGGTTCTCTGTAAAAAAAAAAGGTGCCTCAAGGTGTCTACAATTTAGCTAATTTATATTTACACTACGAAATATTATATATTATAATGATTATTAATTTTAGATACATAGATGACCTAATTATTTTGTAAAAATAATAATTATAATCCAATATCAATTTTTATCGAATATTTAAAGCTACTTAAAATTAATAATAATCCTGTTAAAATAATTACTGATTATCATTATATATTAAGACTATAAATTAATAGCAATATTTATGATAAAAGAATGATTTTTTTTAACATTCTTAGTTTTCTGGAATTTTTTCTATTTTAGTCTATCGAAATATTATTTGATTATATTTATCGTAACAAGTATTAGTTAGTGATAAATAAATAATAAATATTAATAACTTATTAAACATTGTATAAAAATATCTAAATTACAAAAAAAAAACAAAAAAAAAAAGTTTTCAGTTGTACAGTTTATAGATGGCTCTAGCTAAGTAATTTTGTAATTATATCTTATTAAAATTAATGTTTTGTTTTTTTTTTTTTTTTTTTTTAAATAAAATATAGAAATTTAAAATATATATATATATATAGTAATATTGCTACTTTATCATACATAATAATTATATGCGTTACTGTTATTGTCCATAAAGGCGAATATGTATTCACATGGTAAGTCTATTAGTTTGCTTTGATTTTAATATTTTAGTATTTTAAAGCTATAACATTATAGTTTACATTAATAGATTATGGTTTTATCTATATATGTTAACTTCTCTAGAATTTTTGCTTTCCTATGGTCAGAATACTGGCAATTCGGTGAAGGTTGGCTGCCAGAAAACTTTGTTTAAACTGCATTCTAGTTCCTAAGGCTGGAGTGTTTTATATTTCTGTGGTAAATTTTTCTATTATGACGATAGTTATTTAGGTATATAACTATTTTAGTATATTTTTGATATATATATATATATATATTGTTCAAATTTTCAGTCGCTTTAATAAAATACTTCCCAAATGTAATCTAAAAAGAATTTTTAAAAAAATAACATTTTTCATTACTTTGTGAATTTTTGGCGAAGCAAAATTCTTTTTACTAAAATTGGAGTCATGATAGAAAATTATATTTTATATGCAAGTATCTTATGATTTTTTTCCACTTATTGCACATGCAGCTTATTTCATTTTCGCTCTATGTAGGCCGCTTTGAGCATGCAACCTTTGTTATAAAAGGGTTATAGATTAGAATTTTTAAATTCAGATCCATTTTATTCCAATGGTATCATTCGCTTCAAGGACTAAGAGGTACTTTCAGGAGAAATTCAATCACAGAGAATACGGAATAGAACTAAAGGAGGGAATCTATATTCTTTATTTTAGTTTTCTAAGATTAAATTTCGACTATGTATAAGAATTACTGCGTATAAGAAAAACGTAATATATTCATTTATTTTTTGATGAAATCATTGGAATCTATTGGCTTATACAGTTTCACTGACTATGTCTTTCTGAATTAAAAAAAATTACTGCAGTTTTTTTTTACTTGCCCTACATCCAAATTACAATGGAAAAAAGTTTGTCTTTATATTCCTGTTGCAATTACTTATCATAATATTATTTCTATTACTATTGTATTGTTGTTTATTATTGTTCTTATTAATTTTGCCTAACTTCCGCTTCTGTAAATATATATGATGGGAAAAAAATTGCGCTACTGAATACTTTATTTTCTTAAATAGACACTTCCAACAGTGTCATAATTTCAACTGAGAAACTTTGATTATTGCAAATTAACTTTATGGCCATGAAGAGCATGACGAATGAAATGCATTGAATGTTTTTTTTAAAATTTTTGTAATACTAATGAATTTTATAAGAAAATCAAATTAAAAATTATGATTAGACACACGTTTTTTTAAAGATAATAAGAAGGTAACGGGAAAAAATATTTTTTTATTTCATTCACTCAAATGATAGTAACATATTGTTTTATCAATTCAGTTTTAACTTTGACTCCAAATTACAAATGATTTTTACAAGTTTCCATATTATTTTTTGGTGTTAAGAAGCTCAAAATAGGTTTACTTCTCAAACCACGTTATTTTAAAGAAATTCGATAGATTCCTTCCTGTTTCTAATAACATGTTAAACGTTCGTCAAAATTGTTTTTTAGTTTTTTTTGGGGGGGGGGATAATTCAAACATTTTTTTTTTATTTAAAAAAAACATTTTAACGAATCATTAAACCTAATTTTCCATACAAACTTCAACATGACAATTACTAAAATTGAATTGTTTCTTCCGGGCGATAATTTTGCGAAGGAAACATTAACGCATCGCGTATGACTCCAGAAGTGCGCTTTTAATTGAAACAGCCATTTTAACGCTTATGGCTTCCTTCCTAGGAACGAAACTACCCATTATGCAATTGAAACGAGAGTGACATAAAGCTAAAGGAAATGACCCTGGATATGCATATTTCGAGAACTGATTGCATTGGAGTGAATGAACTGGCAGCCTTAGAGTTATGTATCTATTCACTAGTGTTTTATGAATATTTTTTGCATAACTGAAGATTTTTTCTTCTAATTAATCACTAAGGATTCTATTATTTAACTACCATTAAATTGGGAAAATAATAAGTTTTTAACTTTATTTATGTTTTATATCAAGTCTGCTTTTTTTAATCAAAAAATTGAACTTAGCATTAAGTATACTATACCAATGAAAAATTTCTTGTTAATAATTCATTAATGTAAAGTATTTTTTAAATACATTTTCCGCTTTTAGGCTAAAAGTGTGCGTTTTGAAATTTGTTGCAGAAGAATTAATCCTTACATATGTAAGTGGTATTTGAATTCATTTTAATTTACATCGCTCTCTGAAGCAACGCGAGGGCTGTTGAAGAACTTGTTATTTCAAAACATGATCAATTAACTAAGACAAAACCTGAGTTACCACCTATTCTATTAACTTTCACATCACACCAATGGAAGGACTACACCATTCGGTAAAAGGAAGGGATCAGTCTTTGAAAATTCGAAAGAAATCACTTAATACCTGCTTTCAATGTAACCTCTATTTAATTAATCATCTGCTCATCTAAGAGACCACCGGAAAAAAATGTAAATGCAACCCAAATGATTATTTTAGAACAGGAGTCGGGAACGTATGGCACGTGGTACAATGCTCAGTGGCACTCTGCATTACTTTACATATTTGTCAATTTTTGAATGGATGGAAGTTGATAAATTAGTAATGGACCTTATTTGACAAACATCTTCACAGTTATGGACATTTTCGGAATTACGAAAAAAATCTGAAAGACAGCTCTAAAAAAAACCGTACAGCTGTTTTTTAAGTTATTGAACGTCATTGCTGGATAGATTTGTTTCAAGAGAGAAAGTTGTATGTACTTTCTGCTTTTCTTTACACGTACTAAATATAAAATCTCTCCTCATATGAAAAATATTTCAAATTCACAAAAAATTTTTTAACTATTGAATGCTCAGAATCGTGTCAAATTCAAGGTCACACATTATAACCCTGATTTTGCGATATGAAAGTAGAATGACGGAAGCACTAGGTTTGCATTAAAATTTTTATTTGCCTTTTTATTTCATGTATCTTTAAATAAAAATATTTAAAAATACGTAATATATATAAAATTTTATTTTTTTAAACTTTTGTTTAAGAAATAATTTTATTTTTATGCTGCTTATTTTTATGTTAAAGAATATATATAAATGGTGCAGAATTAATAGAACATAAAACTGTAAATTTGTTATTAACCTCTATTCTCAAATTCTGCATGCATTTTCCCGTAAATCGAATTGTTTCAAAAATGTCCTATTGTGTGACAAGGGGAATCCTATTGGTAGATTGATTTGGCACACCACAGCTAAAAAGTTGCTGATATTTGTTGTAGAGTGTTTATTCACATCGCACTTTGAAGCCACAAGATTTAATTTTTAGTTTACATCGCATTCTAAAGCAACGTTGTGGCTAATGGCGATGAAAGTCATAATTTTTAACCATAGTCAAGTGGTGATGTTCACATCTTAGCCTGACACTCCCCTCCCTCTTGACTCAAAGTTAACCCAAACTATGGCATTAGTTTAATGTACTTCCTTGCATACCGAGCATATCTTGCTTATAAATATGACTAAAACTACACTGTGTAAAAATGCAACATCATTTTTCTCTTTTACAAATCAAATAGTTAAAAAATATTTTTTCATTTTATTATTTTTTTCTTCTTCTTAAAGTTTGACATTTCCTGTATAAGAAAGTATTTTTTGAATAGTTCTTCACCGTGTGCGTGCGTTGGTTGGTTGTCAAGCTTATAGAAAAGGAAAGTTATTTTCATATAGGACTGAATATCCTGTATATTACGTCGTAAATGTCCAAAAACTGGTTCGAATACAGATCGTTTTGAGGACAGTCACTAATTCGCTGCAAAATCGGCAGGAGGGCAAGGCAGGAGGACAGGTGGTCAGTTTTGTGTCAAGGCGGTTCCTACATTGTAGGTACGTTATTTTTGCCTACTTTGTGCGTGTGTGCATTTTCATCCTTCTCAGGTGGCGTGTCCTGAGTTTGGTGAGGGTATTTGCTTAAGTCCTATTTGTGGTGAATAGTTCAAGAAATTTGGTATTTGACACTTTCATCGCGGCAATAGGGCGCCTTTATCCCACCCTCTGCGCCAAAACGAGTTACCTCGTCCCTCGTGATGAAAGTGTTAAACTTTTCAGTTTATCTTTGAATCTAGACCTTACCACTGAATTTATGTCATTCCATGAGGCTACAAATGGTAGTTTACCATTTTTTAATTTCTTGCTTCTTTAGATAGGTCATCTCAGTAGTCTCTCTTTTTCATCAATTCCAACATGAGCTAGTACACATCGCATGATACACTTTTTATTTAAATTGAGAATTGTGCGCAAAACATTGATTTTTTTTTCTGGACAAGCAGTGGATCTACTTTTTGAATCGCTTGAAAGGCAGCCGTTGAGTCGTTGAAAGTGATTATTCTTTCAGATTTCTCTGCATCTTGGAGATTTCAATACTCATTCAATGCTATATGAATGACTTGGTCCTCACAAGTGTAGTTTGATGAAATTTTTCCTGCGCTGCCATTGAATTGTTTTGTTCTGATACCCATTGGAAAGTTGAAGTTGATACCAGATCCTCCATTTTCTGAAGTTTAATCTGAAGATCCAGCAATTAAAGCGCGCGCGCGCGAACACATAGTTTTTTTTTTTTTTGAGTATCGATCGATGGTTTTGATTTCTTTGGCTTTGATATCAAATGCTGGTTCTTTTTTGGAGCAGACGTTGAGAAAATAAGTTCGAGTTCCAGTGTTTTCAGGAAGTATGAAGGGCGCGCCTTGCCCTGATTAATGTCAAATTACATGCGTTTTATGCTCCAGCCCAATCTGTTATCTGATTGTTTAATCAAACTGTAATGCTTATGATAGTTTCAGCCTGGTACCTTTGCCCCACGAAGGAAAGATTTCGTTAACAATGTGATATTTTCCACAACTTCTGATTTTTAGGAAAAATATTTAACTGGATTCTACTTCAGCTTTCAAGTGATTGTAGACCACATTCCTGCTGTGACTTGACATTGTCAGTGTAAACCACAACTCCGATAATTATCCTTGTGGCTTAGCCTATATATTATCTATCTTATCTAGGGTCGAACACGAGGCATGTGATCAAATGGGTGATGCATATTCCATGAAGGGACGAATTAGTGTGGTATAAGTTATTTTCAACGTTCTGGGACTTGCCACCGAATCTGTGTCACACAGACCTTTTAGGATTCTCAACTGTTTGAAGATGTGTGCGTTGATGCTTATTGTAATACATTTACGTATATCGAGTAATAACCAAGGAAATAATTGTTATTTATTTAAAATTCTGTTAGTTTAATTAAAACACTACGATTGACTATTAATATTATAAAATAAAACCTAAATTATTTAATTTTGATAAATAGGTTGAAATTAAAAAAACAAAACAAGAAAAGGCATAGAAGATTTTCAGTTCTAGACAAATAACTTAAAGTAATTTTGTAGAAATAACTGTTATCTCAATTTACCTCCGAGCGAAAAGTTTTTCCCCATATATTTAAAAAAAAGAACGATTTTGTTGAAATGATATAAATTGCTTTTTCCTGAGTGGCGAAAGAATATGTAATCAAATTATATTTCAGAAGCTTACAGATATCATAGGTAAAATAAAGATGAAAGTACATCCAATAAAATAGCAAAACGATGCTTTCAAATCTTAAACTCAGAAAACGATTGTTTTTAAAGAAAATTAAGGGGGGAAAGCATTATTCCAACATATAAGAAATAACGGTGCTTTATTTATTTTGAAGGGGGTTTTAGAGGGGGAGAAGTGTGCAGAACACTTTTCAAAGCGAAATATTTTGTTAAATCTTCTGGTGTATAATCTGCTCTGATCAGGAGGACGAGATATTTAAATTGCAATGTTAGCTGTTTCGGAAAAAATTCGAGATATTTCCCTAATCCAATTTACAGTCATATCAAATTGTTTTATTGCTAAGAATACAAACTGTACGCTCAAGAAATTGAAACAGATCTTGAATTTTAAAACGTGAAGAAATAAAAAAAGATATTGCGTTTAATAACCTGTTTAAGAATAATAGTATATTTTATCAGTTTTCTTTTATGGTTAGAATTTTTTTTAGAAAAACTAATGATCGTTTTGTTCTCAAAAGGCTTCGAAAAATGTTTGGTAATAAAATTTATGTTGCTAAACGTTTCAAACTCTTTTTAAATATTAGGGATTCAATTTTTAGATTCTTATAATTTAAAAACCTTGAACCAAAATTTTATGAATTCTGAAATGTGGATACATTTGAGAATAAATGTGTGAGTGTTTATTAATGTCACACTATATAGAAACACTAGAGCTACTGACAATGGGCTTCGTAATATTTTCTTCATGGCTAAGGGACGAGGACGGCAGCTCAACCTGCACCCCACGTTTAATGTACAGACATCACCAACGCGAGAACTTGTATCATCATCATCCTCTATATGGTAAGTTTTCCGAGATATCAGGTCTTGAACCCGCGACACGACAATGCTGGCCACGAGCTCTTGGCAGTGACCACTGGGCTATCACGGTCACTAATTGTAGATAAAAAAAATTCACTTTTACCAAAAAATTGATATCTGTGAAGAGAAAATTGTTTCCAGTGGTTAATTAATTGCGTCTTAAGAACGATGCAAGATATTCTTAGCTGTAATGAAAACTGCATTAATTGTTAAAAGTTGCTTTCATTTATTCATTTTATCTTGATTTTCCATTTAGTGTCCGGGTGGTAACATATAACAGTCTTACACCAAGGTGTCCTATTCGTTTCTGTTCTAGAAGCATTCTAGAGGTAAATGAAAACTTTGAATTGTGTGGTTTTAAAAAAAGGGGTCTTATTTTAATTAGATGATACACTACAATGTATAAATATATTTCCACTACTTAATTCGCTCTGATTTAAAGTTAAACATTATACAAATGGTAACTACAAGATAACTGTGTAGCGAGTTAACTATGTAAAAAAATCCCAGAATTTTCTTAAGTAATATAACAAAATGATGCTGAAACTCTCACTAGATGTACTTTAACATTCCATTTTTGTTATGTTAAACACCAATACATACGGATATGCTGGCGGCAAGTATAACAACCTGAGAATGGAATTTATTATCGAAGATAAAGTCAAATAAATGGCGCTATTTAAAAATTTATAGAAAGGAGTATGCATAGTTTTCGCATTTTATAAAACATTATTTTAAATTGTTTCCGTGCACAAAGAATTATTTTGTTTGTTAGTGCATAATATTTAAAGTCTTGGGTAAAAGTAAATTGGGCTGCCTCATCTTTATGTGGCTAAATTCTCAAGAAAGAAACTCTGAATTTTGTTTGTGGATGAATATTTTTCTTTAAAAATGAACATTGTATCTTCCGGATGATAATCGTCTCGGTTCTGAATAGCCAATAAACATCCAAAACCACCCAGACAGAAAAAAAGAAACCCTTTTACTCTTATTTTATTACCTTCGAGTAAATCCACGAGGTAAAAAAAAATACCGATTTAAAAACCCTTTAAGATAAAGTTCGGTGCAAAGTTTTTTGAATTAAAGTCTTAGCCATATAATGAATACTTACGTAAGAGCCTAGTTTAATATTTATTTAAATTATAAACTTATAAATATTTTTGGTGTATTTTAATTACGTATACCATATCTTTAAACTATAATCTCGTTTTATTCTTCACATTGAAAAAGATTACATTCTGTTTTATTTCCTATGCATAGTAAAAAATCTTATTATATTGCATTTTATTAGCAGCAAGCTAGCACTCCATATTTTAACCTAAAACTACTTACGTAATTAATTATAATATGTATTGTTTCCTTTCACATAAGCACGTGATTATAACATACCCCTATTATCTTTCCCATTGTATTTCACTACTTTAGAATTTGTGGGGAGTCTTCTGTCCTTTTCCTCGATCCGTATTTTTCGCATAAGGTCACATTATAAGCCATTGTCCTAATTTTTAAATTACGTAAATGAATTCTTTGTTTTCTACTCTACTTTCTCTTTTCATGATTCATCTTTCAAATGAATTATTTATACTCACTCGCATATTTTTGAAAATGTGCGTAAGGGAAAAGGCAGCCGACAACTCCAATTAATTGAACAATAACAAATTTATATATGCCGAAGGACGAAGGCAAATCAAAGTACATGATTATAGAAAAATTAAAACAGATAAATTACTGTAATAGGAAAACAGACTCGTTAAAAACAAGCTTTGCAGGTCTCCAGAAAGGGTTCTCTAGAAGCGTTTCACCAGCAGGAACTCAGGAAGATTCCTCTGAGTGAACCTTCGTCTCAAAGATTTCTTATTGCTTGCTTAACCCCTTAAGCGGTCATTTTTTCCCCAAAATGTTCCAAAAAAGCACACTTTTTATTATATAATACTTAACAGAATCCTAAAACGGAACAAAATTATTTAATTTTCGGTTTCTAAGTTTTTACACTGTTTTTTTACTTTATAATTGTTCAACACACAAAAAACCCTAAATGTTTGCTTTTTATCTGTACACTCTGCATGCTATGAAAAATGTTTCATACATCTTAAAAGAATTTATCTCATACTTACAAGCAAATTTCATGTCCGTACCTCTTTTTCAAACGGTTGAGGATTTCATGTGTGTGTCCGTACGTGCATACGCGCATGCACATTCAACTTGAAGCATATGGTTTTTCTAAGTCTTACATTGCAATGTGGACAGAGATAATATCTCTTTCCATTTCCATTTCTTCTCAAGCAACAAATTGCGCATTTCCTGTTCTGTATCGAATATTTTCTAGAATATAAACCGTTTCTTTCAAAGAAAAATTTCCATATTCCCACAAAGAAAATCCCGGAGGAGAAGTATTTCATTACCATGGACAAACTGCACCTCTTAAAAACTCTAGCACTAATAATTTTACTATAATAATTGTAAATATGTGCAAATCAAAGATGTAAAGAAAAAAGAAAATATCAGTGCCCGTAAATTAAGCGGGCAAACCTGATGCGTCTAACTTTCGGTTGTCCGTATGGTAAACCAGTTAAAGGATTAAAATGTTTTATAATTATTCAATAAGTTGTTGGCAAAGTGACTAACTGATTTTTCAGTTATTGATAGTCACACCTGATTTGATTCCTCATTGCTTGAGATAACAATTTTGAGGTACACTTGAACCAAGCATCGAGTATCCGCAACAATATATCAAATATAACTAAATATCTAATTATTATTCGTAATGATCTTCAATAGAATACAGATAAAAACCTGAGACTTTAAACAGATCTGTGAGTCTTTTAAACTCTTTAAGACACTTAAAACAGAAATAGATATATATTTTTAAAGACCTTAAAGGAAATGATATACGAGAGTGCTAAAATTTTGATAGTCATTTTTACAAAAAAATGCAGTCGCAAATCTATTTAAATACCAATCAATCGGTATATTAGTTATATTTCAATGGACTACATTCATTTGACTCCTTAATAACCTAACAACAATAACTTGCTTCCAGCAGTCAGTTCAGAAATTCCAGTTGCGCAATAACGGTAGTCACGTATTTCCCAACAATCAGTTCATGCACTTTGTTGTTGCCAACGTTTGTTGTTTGCAGAAATTTTCTCTTAAAAATTAAATATTTGTCAACAATAATATTGCACATAGATAAAAACAAAATGCACTCGATTTAAAAGTACAAGTATATTATTGGCCTTTTTTAATTTTGTAAAAAAGTTTTGATAAATTTTAGCATTTATCATCATTATATCCTTATCAAATTAGAAATTTTATCAAGTTTTCCAAGTAGAACAAGTACAAATAAAATGTCAGTTTGCTTATAATTCAACGGAGAACACGTGATTGTATGCATCACTAGATTGTCATGAAGTTAGCTAGCTCATAGTAAAAGATGAATTTTTGCAGTGCAATGCTTCTGAACAAGTTTCATGTTCGGTAATTAACAGCGTCGTCCAGAATTATAACAGATTTTATTTTGAAGAAAATAATCTCTACAGCTGTTAAAGGTAATTGGGTGTCCAAACCTACATGCAATGGAGTGTGGAAATCAAAATAATAATTACAGTGTTTAATTTAGTTTCAAACTAATCATATCTGTCATCCTTACTCCAGTGCGATGTTAATTCAAATATAAACAGACAAAGAAAAAATAATAATGCTCTGAGATATAGTTCGCAAAAACATTTTTAATTGAGTTTAACTGACTAAATTACTGAAATGTTGACAGATATACATATATTTAAAACTTTAATATTATACCGTTATATATAATTATAAAACAATGTGTTTTATTGCATTTAAATGACAATCCACACTGAGAAAAATTTCGAATAAGTTGCAAATATATACACTTAACACACTCTTAATCCGTAATAATATTCAAGTTAAGTGCGTCAAAATTGAGAGTAAAATAGTACATCAATTAAAAAACATTTATATCAGTATATGGAATGCTACTGCTCATTTGATATAATTATTATACAAATAGTTATCTAAATAATTGATATAGAGTTCTGCGAAGCATATTCGCAGAGAGATTCAAAGGATTCTAATAGGATTCTGGCGAGTGTGTGTAATGTTTGTTGAAGTAATTTTCAGGTTTATATATATATATATATATATATATATATAACATTGCAAACAACTTACACCGTTTGCGACATATTATCAAAAATGCTTCTATTTTAATAATGGCTATAAAACACAGAATTTTAGCTCTTAAAGTTTGAATTTTGCATAAAATTTCATTAGTACATTTTATTTTTTATGCAGGTGAATTGAATTATTTTAACAAAAGTGGGCAGATTAAGTAACAAATAAAACAAGAGCAAAAACATATTTTTAAAATGTGTTTTAATTGTTTAACTAGTCATTCGAATAGTATGTTGGACATTTGTTCAGTTTTCGCTTGTTCAGTTTTCAAATAGCATTTTATTAAATGAGGCATATTTAATTATACATAGTTTAAACCATCATCATTTATTATCAATTGTAAATGCATTATAAATTTTTTATGCATCATCTGATTTTAATAAACATAACTGATAGACAAATATTAAACTGGATACATCTGAAATTAGTCAATTTTAAAGAAGAAAAATCTTTTTTCCCTTTACGCCCCTTTCTAAAAAATTATCTGTCATAAATTGGAAAAAAAAATAATAAACACTCCATTTGCCTTTATATTTCTGCTAAGCTATCATTTCGCAAACAGACAGGAATGCGACATTAGACATCAAATAAAAATATTTAAGTGCAGCTTTCAGAAAGAAATACACAATATGATAAATACCTTGTCGTTCTAAATGGGAAAACTGTGGCCTTACCTGGAAAACTGCCTTTTATATGGCGAGCTAAGACATCAAAACTACATTATGTCACCCTCAAAGCATTATCGTTAAAACTCTTACTAATGCAGTGCATTTAACATAGTAGAAACATTTCATTTATCTATATAGCTCAAACAAGATATCAAAAAGTTTAATAAAAACACCAAACTATTATCAACTACCCTTCCTAGTGTGCACACCAAAAATACAATATATATATATATATATATATATATATATATATATATATATATATATGAGAGAGAGAGATGAATAATAACAATATAATCTTCAAAACTGAAAAAAAGCCGAAATTGTACGTTAAATTAGACATAAAATTTTGAAAGAATATATTAGAAATTATACAAATAATAGAATTTAAAAACATATAAATATATAGCTGATACAGTATTATAACCATTGCTGACCAGGAGAGCTCTTATACATAAAATAATTTACATAAAAGTGGGTGTCTGAACATGTTTTTTGGCCAGTCAGCCTTCCCCCTTTCTGTTAAAAATACTGAGTAAAATCCATTGAAAATAATGGATATAATATCTAAATCCATTACAAGAAAAAGGTAGCTTACCTAAAAATTGCATATATATATAAATATGTGTGTGTGTATGTATATTTCTATGTATATATAGAGAGAGAGAGACAGAGATATATAAGTGTGTGTATATATATATTCAGTTTTAAGTACACATTAGCAGTAATGGAATCAAATACTTCCTCTTTTGAAGAAATGATTACGTTCACCGTAAGAATAAGGTCATGGGTTCGCATCTCCTACATGAAAAAAATGTACGTACTTCTGGTAGCAGCAGTCGAGTCGCTATGATTATGAATTTGTAGTCTGCGTTATTTCTGCATGTCTTGAGATTGATTCCTGTTACCATTGAAATTCAGGGTAGAGAAGTTGAATTACTGTCAACACTTTGAAGGTTGAAAATCCTCGCGGATACGTGATGGAGAAATTTAGAGAGTTTGATGTTAGTTCATAACACTAGGGTTGATGCCATTAACCGTAGTGTTGCTCGAAACGCGATTTTAATAAATAATTAATCAACCACAAAGTTCCGTACTGACTAGTGAGGACTGCTTCTTGTGAAAAGTAAACTGGATTTCAGACATTTAGCTTAGCGTAGTGTGGAAGTTAAGAATGCAGTAGTTGCTTTCATTGTTGCCATCATTGGATCGATACTTCTAATTACGAAAACTTCTGCTGTTAGAGATCGTTTATTTCCGGATCTATGTTACCTCAAATCAAATTCCAGTGAACAAAATCAAACTATTTTGAACAAATTAGCTTCTAATTATTATTGACATATAAGTAAACATTTTGATTTCATGGTTAATTACATCACCAATTGTGAATATTGTTTTGAATGGGGATGTAATATTATAAAAAAATAGAAAATGCCATAGAAATATATATTTTTGCTTGATACTTAAAACGTCAAAAATTCTAAGCAATAGAAAGATAATGTTAGATGGGCTAAGAATTAAGTTAAAAAAATTAGGTCTAGCTCGTATATTTATAACATAAATTCATAATTCCAGGGGTTTTTTAATGTATATATTTTTCTAATTAATTTTAAAAATGTAATGTTTTCACTTAAATCTTGTATTTTCAAACAGAGCGTCTGTTTCCTTATTATTTATACAGCCATTTATTTCAATGTAGTCTGCCATGCAACTTAATAAAAAGAAATGAGTTAAAACGAAAACCAAGACGAACCAAATATATTATGTTTAAAGGAACTCAAATATGACTGTTAAATACTAAGCGAATTTTTTATTAACGCTGCACAACTATGCAATCCGCTGAGTGATCCAAATTTTCAGCAAACCATTTCAGTAAATATTAAGATGAGTGTAACTAACTCTACGTGAATTGTTAATTGATAACACATTCAGTGAAAACCTTAATTAATCTACTTCAAACACATTGAGTACGCTAATACATCCTTCATTCGTGCTATCAAGAGTATTATACGTTGTCTCATGGAGTGTAACATTCAAATACAAGTCACCGAACATATTATTAACTAGCTGTCATTTCCATTATTCAATCCTTGCATCTACATCTGCAGATCGATCATTGTCTTCTAAAACAGGCAGACTATTACAAAACCGAGCGTGACTTCATCCTCTGTTTCCTGTCCTCTTTTGTTTTTCAAATTTTATTTCTCCTTATTCGAATGTCATAAATATCCAAGTGGCCACGAACTCATGACTCTTTGGTTCGTGGTCATGAGTTCGTGTTAAACTCGGTCAAATCAGGGATTCAATTCCTAGTGCCGAGAAGAGAGGCTTTATATTGATTCACTTTAAATCTTTCCAGATCCAACTACTTGACACTGGCGTGGCATGGAAGTAAGGAAAATCATTTGAGTGACAGCTTAGCTTTCATCCTCACAGTTTGATTGCGGTTTAAAATAATAAGTTTGAACCCAAACCTCTCTCTTGCTGCTTCTGAGAGTACAATAAAGTGACCGCGATTACCTAATGGTCAAGGTAACGGACTCGTGGCCGGCGTTTCAGGAGTTCGAGCCTTAGACCCGCCGTGTAGGGGAGCGATATACGTTAAATCAGTTGAAAGATCAAACGTCCTCCCGTTGGTGAGGTAGTTACGACACAGGGATGCCATCTCAGATATCGTTCTCGCCACTTGACCATGGTTCAAAATAACGAGGTCCGTCACCTAAATACCTCGAGTAGCTAAACAGTGTAACGTTAATATTCAAACAGTCACTCAGTCTCAGAGAGTACGTTAATGAATCAATCAATCATTTACAATTAAAAAGAACATTCATATTTAAAGCGTTGGCAAGTGTCTTTCAGTAGGTTAAAAGAAGAGAAATTCTGCTTCAAAGTAATAAATACCGCTTTAGCATATTAAATTCGGTATTTTAATTCCTTTCTTCCCAGTGTACAAAACTGCAATGATTTGCATGGGTTTTTAATTCAATATATATTAGCCGAAACTTCCATTCTTCATTCATTTGACGTTTTTCGAAATTCTGCATGCAAGCAAACGCTTGATTTTTATAAAGAGAGTTATCTAATAACTTAAATACAGTGTTAACTCGAATCTAAGCCACCTATTTTTTTAGTGTTAACGCTATTGAAAATCTGGTGCGACTTAGAATCGATGATAAAACATTTGTTGTATGGGGGAAATTGAGTTTCTACCCCTTTCATAAGGAAAAATGTAACCGTTTACTCTGGCCACTTGCATGAATGACTCATCCCCATTCCGTAGTTTATCCTCAATCTTCAGTCTATCCTAAACATTGTTGTCTGCTCGTATTTAGGAAATTTTTTTGTATGCGTTTTCTTTTAACCACCTAAACATCAAAGATATCGATAACAGTAACAAGACGAGTTCATTATGAAGCAAGTATGAATAAATTATAGTTTTAAGAAAACTAAAAAACACGCTTTTATAGTGAATCCTACTAAAAAGTAAGAAAATTATTCTTAATGTAAGAATAAAATGATGAACGAGAAAATTAATGTCATTGGGGTTCAAGCGTGGGGGGCTTTGTACTACATTTTTACAGTAACTCAGCATTTCAGAATAAAACTAGTAAGAAATTATAACAATTAATATAGAGCACTCCACGC
This sequence comes from Trichonephila clavata, assembly GCA_019973975.1. Classification (NCBI taxonomy): domain Eukaryota; kingdom Metazoa; phylum Arthropoda; class Arachnida; order Araneae; family Nephilidae; genus Trichonephila; species Trichonephila clavata. The sequence continues at coordinate 226,945 of BMAO01033815.1, read as the reverse complement.
TTTTACCCCAATGACATTCATTTTCTCGTTCATCATTTTATTCATATATTAAGAATTATCTTCTTACTTTTTAGTTGGATTCAGTATAAAAGCGGGTTTTTTAGTTTTCTTAAAACTATAATTTATTTTTTATTTTTTAGTACGATCTACATTAAAAGCGTGTTTTTTTTTAGTTTTTTCAAACTCTTTAATCTATGTCTTCATTGATTCTAAGCAGCACCTCAAGTTCTCTTCACGTTTTTGAGAAAAAAATTTTTTTTTTAAAAACTGTGTAAAAGGTTCGTCAATATATCCAATAATTAAAAATTTAAAAAAATATTTTATGAGATATAAGAAGTTAATAAGTTATTTATTTTACCAGTATTAAAATTTCTCAAATACATACATAAACTTATAATTACTCTAACCATCAGTTTGAAGTTTCGAAAATGATGTCACTCCTATTGCCATAACTGACTTTAGGATTGGTACAGGCGTCACCATTTTCCCACAAGATGTCGTCTTTCATGCCATCCAATGCATTAGACATACAACATTTTTTTAAAAAAAATAATGTATTATAGAAGAATGTAAAAGAATTATATTACGGACTGTTGAATGTTGATAAACAAACATTATATCATTTTGTTATGCCATCAACGTATATTTGTTTCACCCTTGTCAAATTTTCAGTGGCCGTTCCTCTGTTTTCGTTTTTTTCTGCTTTGCCCCCCTTTTTAACACGCTTTTATAAGTTTCACTTGTATGTAACGGAATCTTGAAACTCGATTTTTACCCACTTTAAAATGTCAGATTAATTCGAAAGTTTGCACACATGTCAAGGACCGATGGCAATACAATAATTTCATAACTTTTCCATTGTCCTGATCAGGACATAAGGAATAAGGATTTTCAGATTTGGCGACTAATTCCATACACCACTTCCATATTTGGCAACTTATTGCATATACCATTTTCAGATTTGGCGACTAATTCCAGATTTAGTGACTAAAAGACTAAGGTGCAACCCTATGAAAAGAATACACTTGTGGTTAATAGAAATAAAACAAACAAAAAAGTGTTCTCTTTATGTGAGAAAGAATAGGTTGGATGCGTCAGCTATTTCTTACCATAATATAAACATTTGTCTAGTTTTTCTGAAAATGGAAATAAAGAAAGGCTCGTGAATGTGGAAAAAAAACAATTTATGCTCTAACAGCTAAATATTTTTAATTTTCAAGCAATACGTTCAGAAGTGATGATATGAATTAACATTATATCAATACATTTAAAAGGTGATAATATGATTGACACTTAATATTTCTTCGTAAAACTCTTTTATTAGTTTGACCTGCATCTATAGAGACGGAATCTTTGAAATATAACGATACGGGGCTGATCCGAGGCCCGTAAACGGAGAGAAAATGTATCCTTCACACCCATTAATTAATATCCAATGAAGAGCAAGAATAATTCAAGCAGCTACGTGATTCCTCCCTCCCCCTGGGTCCAAATATCAAACTCAAGGATAAATTCAACAATGAGTAAATGATGAAAACTTTAGAACTTCTAAGTAAGGTGTGTGGAGAACCTGCCATGGTGAAATCCAACGTTTACAAATGGCATCGGCGTTTAAAGAGAATCCATAAAGACAATTAATGCGTTGGATGACCATCGACTTCACGGACCGTGGAAAAAGTTGCGTTGGTGCCTGAATATGTTCGAAATGATCGTCTCCAAACACTTTCACAAATCGCTGAGGCTACACACTTCTTGAAGAGATCGTTTTAGGGAATCCATTTGTCTTAAAGGCCTCAGTTCTAACAGAGTGACGACTGGTATCTTTTGAATGACAACGCACCCGCACACTGATCCTAATTGATAACAGTTCCTCACCCAAACTCGCACTAATATGCTTCCATATCCCCTCTATTCTCCAGATTTAACCCCGTGTGACTTTTGCCTGTTTCCATCAAAGAAAAAACATTTACAGGGACACCGTTTTGTGTCATCAGAGGAAAGGAAAACAGAATCGCAGGCCTTACAGGATATTGGGAAAAATAACTTTTAGCTTTGCTTTCAGAAGTTATACGAACGCTGCTAGAAGCGTACCGTCACCCAAGTGTTGAAGTTGGATTGAAGTTACATTGAAGTTTGATGTAATCCAGTTACTGTGAATTATTTAGATTAAGGTCTTCTACACTTTGTCTCTGATTCTTTTGATCATACTAAGTATATGAGGGCATGTGTCTAAATATACAGGTATAGGACAAAATAATAAGAACACCCACTTAAAAAGTCGTCGTTTATCACCCGTTCAATAAACGGCCACAACGCTTCGCAACAGTGGGCCACCTAGTAGCAGTGAATTCGAAAGTATCAGTCAAGCATTTTACAGTTTGAGAGTTGCATGAGAAAGCAAAGCCACGTAGTGCCACCTAGAAAAGCGTGACTATGCCCGATCTCTCCAACGTTAGAGAGACATGATAATTGGAACTCGTCTAGGTGGGGAATTCCTGTTCAGAATAGCTGCCCCTGTGAATGTTTCAAGGACCACAGACAAATCAAACCTGGGTAAGGTATATTGTTCAAAGTGGAACATTGGGGGAAATTCGAAGTTATAAAAGAGTGTGATAGATGGGTGTAGGAAACGATAGTAGCGCGAAAACGCAAAACTATACTGCGCAGACAACGACCGATATAAATTCCCACCTTCATAACCCCATATTTGAGAAATCTAATCAATAGGAGTTGCATGCTGCGAACATTCATGGCAGAGTAGCTGTTCCAAAAATGTTAGTTTCTGCGTGGAGTCCTATGAAGGGGCTACAGTAGTGCCGAGACCCCTAAAAAGTATTCAACTGCAATGGGAACAAGTCATATGGTCTGATGAATCCTCATTTACATTATTTAGGACCACCTGGCGACTCATCTGGCGAATACTATGCATATATAGTATAGATGATCTACTTGTTTTTAGTAAAAATGATAATTTTAACCCTAATATTAACTTTTATCCTATTAAAATTAATAATAATTCACATTCCAAGATAATTACTTGGATATATCGTTGTATATTAGGATTATAAATTACATGATAATATTTATGATAAAAGAGATGCTTTTGGTTTTAACATACTTAAAGTATCATATTGGAATTCCAATATATCAATTTCTATATATAGAAATATTATTTTTAACTGTACTTATCGTAATATTATATTAGTTAGAGATAAATCGTTTTTTTTAAAATTTTAATAACTTTATCAGTCATTGTGTAATGGACATGGATATTCTGTTAATTTTATTTACAATTATACTTCTAACAGTTCTCAGTGAAATGACAATATGTAATAACATTTGCATTGGGTGTGAGGATGTTTTTTTTTTAAATTAAATATTCAGTTACTCAAAAGAAGGCACTGCATTTTTTGAAAAACTAATAATAATTTTTTTTTATTTTAGCATCATTGTGCATGTTTAGGAAATCCTTTTATATTTTTCAATAAATCTTATATACATATTTAAGGTATTTAGATATACATATATAGACATAATTTTATTTAATCAGAATGTGCTAATTCTATTTTTATCCGGTATTGCTAATGCTGCCTTTGTATTTGGTGGGAAACATTAATCTGATGCTGAGCTCACGAAGTAAGTTTTACCATCGTCTAATTTTATTACATCGATTTTAACTGTATAGTAGTAAGCAGTCTATTAAATTTTATCGTTTTATATTAACAGCATTGTGTATTTTATTTAGTAATAACTACATTTTTGTAATATTTTTTCCTTTCCATATGGCTTAGTGTATAGATAAATTGTAGGTAAATATTGACTAGTAACAAAACTATGTTTAAACCTGCTATCCTGGTTCCTAAGGCCAAGAGTTTGCTATTGTACTACTATGGCTAATATTTTTTACTATTTTGACTGACTAGTTATACTTAGGTTTATAACTATCTGTATATATATGTTGAATTTTCAAATTTTTTCCCGTGTATTTTGCTTCTATTTGAAATACACTCTTTTCCGTCATTTTTGTAATTATTATTACACTCAATAAATTAAAATATAGACTTTTCTTTTAACCAAATTATGTCTTCATATTACTGATTTCAAATTTAATTTAGATAAACTGAAATCTTGAGTAATTTTCTAAACTTTACATTTTTTCATTTGGTATTTTGTTATGATTTTCACATTAATTTACTCTTTCGATTTTTTTAAATGAAATGAATTCATTTATTAACATTTTTACGGATAGCTTAGTATAATTCTTGGGAAAATTACTTTTGTCCGTTTCAATCAAAGCGATTCTGACGCATGAATTAACTTCACTTCTCTTAAACTCGACTGTTGCGTTCCTTAATCGAATTATTTCCTCAAAGGCGGGGAGTAATTCAATTATTGAAAAAGTTGTTTAAGCTTTAATTGGCGGAGAATTGCTCGAATAATTTAAGATGCATTTCAGTTTCTTTGAGCATGGTTTTAATTAGAGAGGAAAAAAATGTTAAATTTTGGTATGTGTTACATTTTAATTTGAATGACACACTGCTAAATACTCTTAATTTTTTTTTCTTCATGCATATAGAGTTTTAATGATATTAGGTTGCATTCCTATGGTTGCTTACCGACGATTAATTGAAAGGGATAAATAAAGAGTTTTTATTTTGTTTTAAGTTAGAATAGGTTAAGAACTATTTTCTAAGGAAATTAAATATTAGTGATGATATTACCGTATTTATATACAGTGGTGTTTTACCTACGCGCAGACAGAATTGAATGTTCAAAGATGTTCAAGAAAGGCCATCTTCCTTACATCGCGGAGCCAATCTAACTAGTTTCGGAAGATAACAGCTGCGCATTGGGTTTGGTGACATGGCATGGACTAAACCAACCTGGCCAGGTAAGGGAGGTTGGGATAACTCATTCCAAGTGGTTTAACTTTAGGTACTTGCTTTCGTCATCAGCAATGGCCACAGTAACCTAATCTTTGGATCGTACTACATATATATGTATATGCTTTACAAATTTATATATAATGTTCATATCATCTATCAAATAAACATTGGAGCCAAAATACGAAAATAAACCATTTTACGGACGTTAGTATATGCTTTGCATTGCTTTAATTGGAAAATTGGTCAGGTACACTAATGTAATGGTTGTTAAAAAATAATGTTTTGGGGGCTAAAATATTCAGTGCAGGATCATATTTTTGAAATGAATATTTTTTTCTAATTTACAGATAAAATAAAACTTATTTTGAAGGGGTAATTTTTTTAAAGGTCTAATATACCTTTATGATACATAATGTTACCCATGAAATATGTGAGACGACAGAAACAAGTTCTTGAAACATCTGGATAGTGATTTTTATCAATTTGAGTAATCAGCATGCAAATTTTATGAAGAGCCTTACTGAAAAACAGTTTTTAAAGATGAATAAGATTTACTATATATTGCTTATGCTTAGTATATCGTTAATTATGATTTAAAAAATCATGAAAACATTAGAAATTAAAATACAGATTAAAGTAAAATATAAACCTATTTATATATATAAAGTTTAAATTTTTTTACAGTTAAAAAAAGATTTAAAAAACTGATTGTTTACCCGAAAGTATCTCAAGCCTTAAATATTAAACAGAAATATACATTCCGATAACTGAAGTTTCTGAGACCAACAATGTTCTTTTTACAGAATTTTTTCGACTATAGTGAAGAAAAACTTTCCGGAAATCATAAAGATATATTTTTTTTCATAGTTACTACTCGTTTTTTGCTGGGAAGAAAATTCAGTTTTCGAAACAGAGTTTTGGGTTCTTGTAATTTTTAAGGGAAAGAAATCATTGAAACCGAACAAGAAAGTGATCCATAAAAATATTAAGAGGGAAAAAAAGTGAAAACTCATGAAAGTCTTTTTACTCTCTTTTTGAGATCTCAAAACAGTATTTTTGCAGACTGTTTTACCCCCCTTGCACGGTTTTTTCCAGAGCGCAATTTTTTTTCCCAGTAAAGCAGTACGTTTTTCAGTTGATAGCAGCAAAGAAAGATGTAAGTGAAACTAAAATATGAATTAATATTATTTATTAGTGTTCCTTATATATGTGTATACTCTTCATATAAAAAGCAATATTTGAATCTTCATTATTTGTAGTATTATTGGCAGTTTTATGTAGCATATGTTATTGGTTCGTTGTTTTATATTTTTACAGATGCGCTGAAATTGCGTCTCATTTGAAACTCTAAGAAAAAAAACATTATTTCAATAATCCTCAAAATTCTTAACTTTTCTTTTATGTGTGTTGAGGTCAAAAATCAATCTACCCATCAATAATACCTATTGATTAATGGTACTCATATCTACACATATATTTGTTAGACAGTTTGGCTGGAAACTCTCGCGCAGGAGAGACATCTGACCGAAGTTCTCAAAGAGAGACAAAAGAACTGCAAATTATTTGATCGCAAGTAGGCAACCAGATATTCCTCGATCACATGTGAGCTGCCTGTGTATCAATTGATTCTCCAACAATTGAAAAATGTACCCATTGTAGATATATCATTGGGTCTGTTTCACACCTCTCATCTATCACCAAATAAACGGATATTATTTTAAAATTTCTCTAAATATTCTTTATTTTCCCTATACCTCAGAGTATAGACAAATTAAAGTTGAAAGTTGGCTAGCCGCAAAACTTTGCTTAAACCTGCAATCTTGGTTCCTAGGGCCAGGTGTTTGCTATTGTACTACTGTGGCTAATATTTCTTACTATCCTGATTAGTTATACCTAGTTTTTATATCTGTTTGTATATATTTTTGGATTATATATATGTATATGCATGGAGAGTGTCAACTAATATTAGAAATTGAAAAACTATATGGGGATTTTCGGTGACGATGGACTTCGTATTTTTGAACCATAAATAAGTGACAAAGATGACATTTTTATGCAGATTTTTACACCAAGTGATAGGTACATATTTTGACATCTATAAATTTAACATGAATCAGTTTCGCAGCCCGATAAGTGTGTAATTATAACAGTATACCTATACATCATGTAACTGACATTTGGTTTATTTCGCTTTCTCCAAAAGTGAAGAAAGAATCTGCTGTTTTAAACTAAACCTCAGTGTAAATTTATTAATGTAAATAAAGCAGATACGTATCATTAAGAATATATTAAGTAGTATTTTTGAGTTTTGTAATCAAAGTAATTGTATCCCTTTTTATATTACAAAGGAAATGTACCAAGAATATTAAGCAAAATAATTAGTGAGATAAATTGTATTTACATGTTTATACTACAAACACTATGGTTTTATGTTTTAAAAGAAGATTTAGACTTAAAAATTCTTTTTAGCATGGTAAGTAATAAATGTTTTGAGAAAATGTATCACAAAAAATTCCTGTTAATGAAAAAAAAAAACGTTCTTCCTAGCATATTTTGACCTTTTTATCTACCACATCAATACGATTTTATATTTTGAGACATTAACGCATTAATGATCTTTTTAGTTAAAGTGTAGAATAGAGGGAGGGGGGCTTGGCGATGAAAATTTCTTTTGGCAACCGAAATCGCTAACCAAGATACTTCATTTAGCGATAAATGTTTTGGGCGACCGGATTCAATAGCCAACCTACATTATTTATGGTAGGAATAACAAAAATTTTTAAATTGTAATTTTGCAATAAAATTAAAGGTGTATTAATCTGAAATATAAAGAAATATTTATATAAAGCTATCATTAATGCATAAATTAAGAATTGTATTTGTTAAGCAAAAGGAAATTGTAAAATCGAATATTTCAAAAACAGGCTTACCTGCGTTCTAGAGAGTACTTCTAAAGGAGTATAAATTTATTTCACTGTCTCTAAAAAGGCAGTGAATAAGTCATTCAGATTGCTTTGCCACTTCACCTTTCTCCACATGTACTCCACAAAGTAAGAATCGAATTGATACTTACACCTGAGGGTTCGATGTAGAGATTTTTTCAATGAGACTACACGAACTCTCGATGGAGTTCGTGTGAGCCCCCGTTTCTGGCTCTTTAAAGTGTAAACTGTGATTGTGTGTGTAAATGAAAGATGAAATAAACCTTCATCTTTCAGACAATCGTAAGCTTTCCTTCAATCCGATATCATTGCTGTACTGTCTCCAAGATGCATACATCTCTGTATTTGCATGCATACATCTCTGTAAAATCTCATGCAATCCGTGACTGTTTTCTTCGTATTAAATTCGAAAGAAATGAAGTTATGGTTGGCCTTTCACCCCCATATATTCGTCAGTATGAGAATCTCAAGCATACCAGCTACTTTTTTTGAAGAATCTATTCTTCCTTACAGATCTCTTGATACGAGGCTCACTTTCTCCTTTATTTCGGCATTTTTAAATGTATTCATTACTCGAATTCTTCTTAATCAGAAGCATAAGCTTCTTGCAAACAGAACATTCAGCACTGAGAGCAATAAATCCTTCTTCCATGTAACAATGTATCACAGACCATTCCCCTTTCGTTCCAAAGCATGAAAAAAAACGCAAATCATTCTTTTCAGACGTATTATTCAGGATAAGTTGAAGAGAAAAACAAAAAAACAGAAAAATCGAATATCAAAAATGGCAGAAAATTCCAAAATATCCTCTACGTTAAGAAATCCAAGCGCAAAATGAAAATTAAAATGAAAATAGAATTCTTCATTGAAAATCGTCTGCACGTGTTGAAAACATCCACGATTTTTTTTAAAATAACCAATAGCAATTTATTAAAAAGAACACGTGATTCTATTTACATAAAACCACAAATAAAAAATCAAGGGTTACCAAAGCATACAGTACGCCAGAATGAATACGTTATCTCACCATAACATTTAGATAAAAATCACCACATCCAAAGACGTTCCCCAATCTATACTTTAGCTTTTTTTTCATATATCTTATGGCCGGATAAGATATAAACTCACTAAAAGTTGTGTAACATTATAGTTGTTACTCACGTATTAATGTTACCGTAAACTGGGACCCCTACAAAAAATAGTATCATGATATCCTACGACAGCAAAATAAAACAAAAAAAATATTTTTTAAAGTGTAGACTAGGTGGTTCCTTCTCAACAATTTTCGACGATCAGAATCATTCGCTAAAATATCTATACTAAGTATTAGGTGTCCCGAGAATAATGAACAAAAGCCGAATTCATTCTGGAACCTAGATAAACAATGCTAAATCCGAGGGGCCAACTATTCTAAGCCAAAAGGTTTTTATTCACATATGTTTAAAAAAAATCAGTGAGATTTTCACGGAAAATGTCCTTATTCGTGTTGCGCAAGTTTGGCTGCGGTGAAATTATTATGTTGGGGTTACTTATGCCACCTGATCGACAGTAACATCAGATAAAGGTCAACGAAACACATCGCGGCTAAGGGCTAGAATTTACGACTGCCGTTAGCATTAGCTTTGAGCACCATGCGGGTGACAGTACGATTTTGGTCACTTCCATACCAATTTTGAGGGAGAACACCCTGGGGTGGTCAGGGGCCTCCTACCTCTCTCCCTTTTACACCAACCTCAAGAGAGGACTTGGCTTGACGGCTATTTAGAGTACCGCCACACCGCGAAGGCATTATACATTTACAAACAAATACATTACAAACGTGGGTAGCCTAGTGGTTAGAGAATTGGACTCCAGACCGGAAGGCCTGGGTTCGATGCCCGATGCCACCAAATGCACACCGAGTGTATACGGAGAACGCGCTCGTTAAATCAGTGGGTCCGAATGGTGTCGCCATCTATCATGTTGTACCGAGCAAAATCGCACTGTACCTTCATGGGTGCTCAGAAGCTTAGGCCAACGACAGGCGTAAAATTCTAGCCCTTAGCCGCGATAAATTTCGTGGACCTTGATCTAATGCTACTGTCGATCAGGTGGCATAAGCAACACAAACAATTCATGCATTCTCCGGTATTCGAACCCAGACACTACTGCACTGCAGTCAGTATCGCTAACCACTATACCAGACGAGTGGCGAAATTATTATTTAAGTACCGTATACGAATATTTTTATTTAAACTATTTGTTGTTGTTTTGTGTATCTGAGTGAAAATATTGGATATTTTTGAAAAGTTCCAAATGGAGTTTATTGTAGGTTGCAAGATATAAAACTAACAAGTGTGGTAATAATAAGCTTGGCTAAGGAATTGTATTCAGTAAGTAAAACAAAAATCAATAATTTTCATCGGTCTGTTGAAAAACCAAAACTATGTCGATTGTTTTGAGTGGCATTTGTACAATCTGTCTTACTATATGTCGTTATTTCTTCCATTATGTTTCAAAATTATTAATATGTGTCTCTTCTAATGATGGCTTTATTTTTTTACCAAAAATCCCAACGTCAATATTATTTCAAACTATTTTTATAAATTCGTTTCTTGACACTTTTTAGTAAGGTTTTGGTACTTTTCCTTTTCGGGAGGGGGAGGGCATAGGCGGATGTTCAGGTTTAATTCGCCAAATTATACACCAAACATAAATAAGGCAATTATCTCGATTCTAGATTCAATTCTTCATTTATTGTTTTATTGAGGAGACATAAAGTTTTCAGTTCTCCAATAATGACAAATTTAATTGATGTCATCTCCTGGCCCCAAAACTAAAAAAAAATATCACAACTGTGAGGAAAAGAATTTTAGAGCCTTCAAAACAATTGTCTTTTCTTAATAATTTTCTTTAATTACAAAATTCTTTTGTGCATCGCTATTTTGCAGGATTTTGTTCAAAACTCAATCCTATTTCATGCCATTTTAAACACAACTGTAGATTTTTATTCAAACGTATTCTTTGAAATAATTCAACAGCAAATTTTACATAGTTCAGAAAATTCCTAAATTCTAGAATCCATCCCAAGTGGAAAAACAAACAAAACATCCGTTGTATTTCACACGAACAAGAAGTAAAAGTTGCCTACTATCTCCGTAGTTCTTTTAGCATAAGCGCCATAAGCACTCAAACTCGTGAAATGTGTAGCAGGTTTACCACTATTAATAAATTACTATTATTATTTGCATTTTTTGTTTAATTTTTATGGCCCTCTCGAAACAGTAAAATACCATTTTTTCTTCGTGCTTTGATTCTTTTACAGTTCTAGAATCGGTGTTATTTGGGTCTGAGCTTATGGAGGTTTCAGAGCCCTCGAATGAACATTTCAAGTCTACCTGGTATCCCTCTGAAACAGATATCTTCTAATGTCTTCGATATCCAAAACAATGTAAACCTTATAAAAAAAACCTTATCAAAGAACTAAGGATCCTTTAGAACGTCTTCTAATTCAGCAAGAGTGGAAAACAACCAAATACCCATCTTCCATCAAATTTAAAAAAATATCTATAAGATAGAGAACAATACTTGACATTAGCCAAAATCACCAATTAGTAAAATGAAAAATAAAATTATTTCAATAAAATGTGATTGATTAAGTAGAAGATTGTTACTATTACCTCTAAAATACATGCTTATGTACGCGGTATTTTGTTATAATATAAAAACAACAACAACAAAAAAACATGTTTCGTGTATGACAATTCTATTCCACTGAACTTACAGGCGAATTCCAAATTTGTTTGCTTACTAAAAAAAAAAAAAACACTTGAAGCACAGAATGCATATTTTTTGCTACATGAAATATTGACTGATACATATGAAAATAAACTAAAATGCTAGGCAAACACGTTTTTGGCCTATCTAACGTTCCAAAATCCTCAAAGAGAGATCGTGGTAGTTAATTGGGTAGTATATAACAGGCTATCTATTATGCAATGAACATAGCAATTACTAATCATAACATATATTATTGCTGATATGAATCATGTAGTTAAATAAAAAAAAAATTTTCAATGGGGCTGCGCATTGGCATTTTAAACCTTTGCAGACCTAGTACATTCCCCAGGAGCTGGTACCACTATTTAGCGCTGCACCATATAGGCGATACCAATTACAGCAAGCAATTTTGACGCCCAGTTTCCTCCACAGAGGGACGCACCTGAGCTCTTGACGATGCGAACTGTTAAATAAAAAATAAAGTATTAATATTTAAAAAATTCTGAAAATGTAATTCCTAAAAGAAAACTGGTGTATAAAATTTTCTTCGTTGCTTAAAATAAAGCTAAAACTTTGAAAAATGTGCAATTATACATTCATAAGTTTTTAATTGATTTATCCATATATTTCTTGTTCGAATTGTCTGATGGTCCACGCACTTTTCACGAAGGATTACTTCTGTGACTCACATACAATTGATTTGATTTTAACTTACGTCACTCTCTGGAGAAACATGAGGGCTGTTGGTGATTAATTTGTAAATTTGAGCCAAAGTCAAGTGACGATAACTGAGCAGGCATCACATCAGCATACTTCCTCACTGCGTTAATGGGAGAACTTAACAACAGATACAATATGCATCATTCTCTCTATACGGTGAGTCCCCAGGGGCATCAGGACTCGAACCTGGGACTGAAAAACACCGGACACGAGTTCTTCAACATGGTCACTAGGCTACTCCAGCCAACTCGCACACAAACACATATTTACGTGTTCCAAAAAAATTGAAAAAGCTGTGTCTTGTTTATTGTTAGAGCATTGGACTCCAGACCGGAAGGCCTGGGTTCGATGCCCGATGCCACCAAATGCCCGCCAAATATATACGGAGAACATGCTCGTTAATCAGTGGGTCCGAATGGTGTTGCCATCTATCGTGTTGTACCGAGCAAAATCGCACTGTCACCTTCATAGGGGTTCAAAAACTTAGGCTAAACGACAGACGTAAAATTGTAGCCTTTAGCCGCGATGAATTTCGTGGACCTTGATCTGATGTTACTGTCGATCAGGTGGCATAAGCAACAACAACAACAGAAAACTTTCAGAGATTAAAGAATCTACAATTTAAACATTGTGTCTAATTTCTTAGGCTATGCATAAGCTTTCTAAATGATTTTATGAGCAAAACCCATACTTGATTCTATAAGCTTATTTTTAAAGCATAAAAATACCAGAGACCAATATTACAATTTAGGAAACTACTATTTTCCATACTCTTTTCTTATCTTACAAAGTCTTACAAGAATACAATAATAGCATTTTATTTGCCTTGCTTCGCATTTTTTATGCGAGATATTCAATTAACTATTTTTATCACAAACGTTTAATATTGTAATTTTGGTTCGTAAAAGAGTTAAGAGAAGCATTGGATAAAAAATATACACAACTACAGAAAAACATGAATCGAAAACGCTTCAAGTGTTCCCTTAGTGCCAAATATAATTGCCTCATTTACATGGAATAAGAAATATTTTTCGGAAAAGAGTAACTAAAGTAAGAGAAGCATAAGAAATTCAATTCACATCGTTTCCCTTCAGGGAAACAATATATTTATGACGCAAATACCCGTTGCCAACTAACAAAAGAAATAATGTGACAAAATTAGCATTATGATCAGCACTGTTGAATTGCTGGATGTAATCCAATGGCTCGAATGACTCGTGTAATATAGAACCATGAAGCTTAGGTTTACATTAAGATATATTTTTGGTGTCTATTTTTATATTCTTTGTCTTATTTTTCTGGATAAAAACTTCATTTTTATGTTTTGGAATTATTTACGTTTGACATTAAGTTTTCAACGGAATCTTAAATGTCCGTAGAACATAATTTAACATAACTTGGGATTATCTGCTCTGTATTAAAAATTAGATTTTGCGATAATGATACAGAAGAATTTATTGCTGTTGAATTTGATATTAATTCATGAGAGTACACGCTTCAGTGTATGAAATCTTTTACGAATGTATGTTAAAATGTATGATAGTTTTAATTTAAGGAATGATTTTTTTAAAACTTCGTATTAAGCCCTGAAACAATGTCTAAGCCTATTTGTGCTCTATCTTTATAGCATATCTTTTCATTGTGTCCATAGCTATAAGAAAATGTAAATTCTTTTTAGAGTTTAAAGCAGTAACACGTTTAAGTCATACATTTGTATATATATATGCAATAAGGACAGAGATAGTCCTATATAAAACCTTTAAATAAATTTATAAGAAAAAAATTTGAAACTTTCTTTAGAATATTTTTTTTACTTCCGAAATTCGTTTTTAGTCGCACATAAAACGTCAAATTCCTGTTATTTCTATATGATTACAAATAAAAATATAATGGATATTTTTATATATAAAAAAATCTCACATGTGTGTTGGAGAAAAATAATGCATGCAAATATGTATAAGTAAAATAAATATGAACTTCATACAATTGCGAATTAGGAACATAAATTAATAATTTGCAGTACTTTTATAAACCTCAGAGAGCGCTTAGGAAATAAGCGCTTTTCATCTACACATTTATAGCAAGTTTTTGATCCCCTTCCCCCATATCGAATTGCTCATTATTTTCTTGGTTGTTACATTAATATTCTTTTGATATTCTAATTCATTTTCAATAATTTTAAATGAATTGCATAATAATTGCAAATTTAGCAGGAATATGTATTCATTTTTAGAGATTAACATTATTTGATCTGAAAATAAAAAAAAGCAATTTTAAATTGAAATGTTATTGAATATCTAAAGCAATCCACACAACAGTAAAATCTTAAAATATGTTTTATGCTTGGGGAAAAAAATGCCGAACTCTCACACATACCTAAATCCATTCTCCAAGTAGTATGTTAGTTGAATTATTCAAGCAGAATAAATTTAACTGAAATCAAAGAATAATAAGAGGGAAAAAATATACCTTGATTAAAACCGAATTGCTTGTGCCTGTCATTCTTTTTGGTAAGAGGTTTTTCTTTTACGGCTGAGTATATGACACTAAAAAATAAAATTACTTAAATTGCGGGGGGGAAAATGGTATAAGGATTACCAAATGTACTATCGAAAAAACCCATTTGTAAAACGGTTTTTTTTTTACTAATGAGAAACTCTGCCAAATAATAAACGAAATTTAATGGATAGTTAGTTTTAGTAAGAAAGAGTGAGTATGCCGTTAAGAGGCAAAGACCGCTTTGATTTTTATTGCAAGTTCTTCATATTTAAATTAGTGCTTGAATTTGTTCGTAAAACCCGAAAGATTTATTCTGCATTTAACTTTTGTAAGCTGTTTGGCACACAACAAAAAATTCAATTTTTATTTTCTTTGAAAACTTTTATCCCAAAGTACAGCTTTTATTTAGGTAAGCTCGGTGTAGCTACAGTAGATTAGTGGCTGAGGTCGCGCAAACTCGTAGCTGGAGTGTCACAAATTCGAATCCTGATGCCACTGTAGACCCACCGTATAGAAGCAGCAGTTACAGGTTAAATCAGTCGAGACTTAATGTCTTCCTGTTGATTTGGTAGTTAGGAGAGAAGAATGACAGCTGGGATTGAGTCCTCGTCACTTGACCGAGATTCAAAATGACGAGGCCCGTCGCCAATTGCTCTCGAGTTTCTTTATAGTGCGACGTTAATATAAGTTAATATAACGTACTCTCTAGGTAAATTCGGAATTAACGAGCCTGGGGTAACCAAGTTATTTTTGCTTTCTCACATTTTATAAATATTGGACAAATTTCTGGCGCATCTACAGGATTCCCTGGCGATACTTTTCTCTTTATGACAGTTTTGCATTTCATTCTATTCTCATTTTCCTAAAATTTAAAGAATTTAGTCTCGATTTCAAATGCATATTCTCCCTCTATAAAATAATGAAAGTTTAATACAGATTTAGGTCAAATATAACTCTTACTCCAGTAAAACTAACCAATTAATAGTTTCTTTATCGAATGGTTAAAAGTTAATAGAAATAATGAAATTCTTCATGAAGTTTAATATTTACAGGAAAGATAAAGACACGCTTAGAAAATACAGAACCTTTATTTAGAGACAGATTCACTGCAGCTATGCTAAGAAGACCTTAATGCCACTTAAATAAACCTAAAAAATAGAGCATATTTACCATATAACTTACATGCATTTCGAACTTGTAGTAGTTCAGAGGATTTAAATATAGAATTATGGGAATTCACATCATGACCCTCCTCCTCACTTACAGTTAATAATTAATAAATGCATATATGAATAATATTACAGATTTATTATTTACAAAATGTGAAATATTCTCTTTGAATTTCATTTAAGGTATTTCTCTCGGTCTGACGGAGATCCCTGAATGTCATGAAAGTCACAACTAAATATATTCTGCTCCCCCGAGCGTCAAATCCTTTATGAAATGGAAACGTCGCTTATCAAGCCAGAATCAATAGCAGAGAGCTTATTAAGAGAGCGCGCGAATTGATTGCTACTTGAAATGAGCAGCGTCAGTGCTTTCTATTATTCTCAGCTCTTTCCTGCTTGTATAAGAAAACTTATATGTTCCAAAAGGTTTCCTAAGGCGCGTTCTTAAACACAGCGCATTTCTGTTTATTTTTATGTCCATTTTGTTATCAGTGAATTTCTAGTATTCTGTTTTATTTCCATATACTGTATCCCAAATCATTTGAAATCAGGTACTGCTCGTATATTTCTAAGGTACTAGTATTATGTAGAAATGTACATATCAATATCTAACTGAAATTTAATTTAAGTTTTAATCTTTGGTGATATCCTAAGATGAATTATAAACCTTCTGTGGTGCTGCGTTATCAAGTTTTGTAATATGAACTGAGAAATAATACTAATGTGTCATTAGCTTCTGTGCGGTCTTATAATACAATATTTTTAGCAGTGGGGTATGTATAACACGAAAAAATCCTATTTTGATGCACACCTCGGTGATTGTTTCAAAAAGGCACCAAGATATCGCCAAAGCGCTATTTGTAAATTAGGAAATCATGGTAACTTGAAACAAATTGGCATCCAATCTCAAAAATAATGAATGAGCTGTTGGTGATGCTAGGAATAACGTGATATGAAGTAAAAATGGAATTCCTTTAACAAATACAAGTAAACGGATCTTAAGAGATGAAAGTAATCACACACACACACACACACTGACCTTACATAAAACATCCAAACGAAATACTTTCTTTCTTATGAAAACTAGTTAAGCTTAAAAAAGAAAAAAAAAATCGGGATTTTATCTGCCATTGCTGCGAAAGTATTTTGCGACGAATTTAATTATTTGAATAATAATAATTGAATAAATAATAATTATTATTTTTTATTTTCCACTTTTTCCTTCCACCCCCCCTTTTTTTGACGATGATCCCATTTTGAAGAAGAAAAAGAGAGAGATGGTGTTTATCAGAAAAAATATGCAGATTTCCCCCCCCCCCCTTAAAAATGAGAACTCAATTTGTGTTTTAAAAAAATGAAATGAAAACTTATTTCTTTTTAGTAAAAGGGTAAAATTTTTTGAAAAAAAAAGGGGTTTTTTTCATCTTTTTTTAAACGATGTTTTATAAGATTTTAATTTCGAGTTTTAAGAAATTAGAATTGAATTGTAACTTGATGCAGAAAAGAACATTTATATCTGGTTCATTTTTCTGATGAAAAATTCCAATTTAATGTAAAAAGAATGAGCTGGACAATATACGTGGTGTGTTTATATAAAGCAGGCATGTCGAAAACGCGGCCCATGAACCACATGCGGCCCACCAATACATAGTTTAAAAGGCCCGCAAAGACTTCTTAAAATTTTTTAAATATCAAGCCTTTAAAGTTTTTTTTCATTTTAAAACTTCTTTGAGTTTATTTTTTTAAATTTATTATTTATTTATCTGTTACCTATTCTTGTTTAGATAATTTCTATATACTTAATTGTATAAATAACCTGTAAAAATTAATATTTTTTTGTATTTTATTAAAAATTTTCATTTAATTTAATGAAACTAAATTATTTCTTTTTTTGCATTTTATTAAAATTTTTCGCTTAATTTTATATAGTAAATTCTTTTTTTTGTATTTTTTTAATGAAAATGTTCATTTAATTTTACTATAGTAATTTTATTTGTGTATTTTATTAAAATGTTTCACTTATTTTTTTTATATTTCATTAAACTTTTTCATTTAATTTTACTATAGTTAATTAATTTTATTACATTGATAAATACATTTACGCATATTATTCACAATAGTTTGCATCCCTAATTTGTTGTTGACTTTGATTTATCTTTCTTTGCGATAAGACGTAAGCACCGAATAATGTAATAATGGGGGAAATATTAAACCACTCTTCGACCATGTGGTTAGTCTCTTCTAACAAATGATTTGATTTCCATGTCTTTTTTTCATTTTGCATCGAAGAAACATTAAGTATTAGACGCATCTACAGGAATATTCCAATATTTCTGTCTATGGTGTTTAATAAAAAATCGCGACTCAATCAAGAATACATCCATTATACAGAAGGGGTAGAAAAGGTAAGAATTCTTTCGATTACGATTTATGAATGAAGAAATGGTAAATTTCAAAAAAGATTATGATACGTATTTCCATATTTGTCTTTAAAAGTAATCATTAAAATAGAAGGGTATTCCTTGTTCTCATCATAAATCAAAAATTTAAAAATAGCTCTCAATTTAGAATTATATAAACTTACGATTGAATGTTTACTTGAAACAAGTAAATATTTGAAACAATGTGGAAATTTACGCGGAGCATTAATGAGTGATTTCGTTTTGCGAAATGAAAATACGCTCTAGAATCGACGGCATTCTGGCAAAAAATGTCTTCCTTACAAATAATTCATCGTGTCACTCTTGATGGAGCATTCACTCCATATACTGCACAACAAATTTTCTTTTAAATGACCAATCCAATGATGTAAAATTTATATACATTATTGTATTAAACAGTTTTTGATAATGGACTTTTATAATGAGAGCAGGACTTTAGGTTCACCCTGTACTTTTGACTGGTAAAAACAAAATACACATTAACATAATTTTTAGGAAAATGTTTCGTTATTCTACAGTACTCATCTCAGAAAAGAGATCCTGCCCATTACAATGGATATCAGTCCACATAAATATACTTGGTAATGAGAAAGCCGATGAAAACTTGCCAAGGAATCCAGAGCTTGGCCCAATCATTTAACCTCACGACTCTCATCAACGTAAATGCAGTTGCCATCCAAAGACTAATCAGCAATAGTTTTAAATATTCCATTCCAGCTCTAAATAGTAACCGTACAATAGCATCGATAGTAATTAGACTTAGAACAAAGCACGTAAAAGGAAAGAAAATCTCAACTGAAGGACAAAGAAGTTACATAAATCATTGCTCAAACTATCCTAATCTTCAACTATCTCCTCAAAATGTCCTCAGCTGCCTAGAAATTCAAGCTAGGCTTTTCAAGATTAGCCCAGAAGAACCAAAAGATTTGATTTTCTTTGATAAAGCTGTTAAGGGGTTGCCAAAGCTTTCTTTGACAGCTTCGAAGCTACCTAAAATTTATTTTTCTTTTATCAATCTGTACATCATGACATGCCATCAACATTCTGCTGCACAGCTTCAGATTGTAACAAAAATGTTTTTTCAACAGTAGCAGCAATTTTCAAAAGTGGGCTACCAAAATATCAACGAAAATCTATCTAAGACATGCTACTTTTTTAGCGAAGTTGTGTGGAAATGTAAAACTGGTTTCTACAAATTCTTACAATCACAGCTGAATCAACTTCAGTG
The DNA here is from genome assembly GCA_019973975.1 of Trichonephila clavata. Classification (NCBI taxonomy): domain Eukaryota; kingdom Metazoa; phylum Arthropoda; class Arachnida; order Araneae; family Nephilidae; genus Trichonephila; species Trichonephila clavata. The sequence goes on along the minus strand of BMAO01033815.1, from coordinate 207,301 downwards.
AAATTTCAATCAAGTCAATCATATGTGTCCAAATATTTTCGAATGATGGACGAGGCTAATCTATCCAGTTAAGGTGAAGCGGGAAATTATGAATTGTTATCTGTCGAAAGGGAAGACGATGATTATCGCCTACAAATCTGCAAAGTGAGGCGGTGATTTATCTTCGTTAATGCCTGAGACATTTTCAGAAAATAAATATTGAATACCCCAACTCCCTAAGCCATTATTCCTGTCTTTAACGAAAGTATTGTGTTCACAATTCCACAGTAACTAAATTGTTGTAATTATAAAATATATATGTTACAGTTAAAGCTCGAAAGCCGTTAATGATCATATTGTATAGCTAAACTGCAGATTAACTGATTTGCTTGATTTAAGTACGGATTCAAGACTTTTCCGCATTTTAATTTGGTTATCTTCTCATTAGCGGTTTCCGTATCGTTAAAGATCAAAGTTTGTTTTTCTCATTTCCTTTCTGTTAAGAATTTTGTTTAAAAACGTTGACTCACATCCATGAATAATTTATACTAAACGTTAAAAAACAGAATGGTAGAGAAAATAAATGTAATAAAATGATTTAATGTACAGTAATTATAATATGTTAAACTGTTTGATTCTTGGTTTCATAGTTTTTTAATTGATTAATTATTAACTCTGTCAGCTAAAGCAGAACATTAGTTTTTTTTAACCCGGCACTTCTCGCACAGGGTGTGTCATACCCACCGTCTAACTTTTTCCAATGCTCCTTCTAAACCTTTTTTTGGAAAATTTATAGTTTCTTGTGTAGCTGGCTTTAAGGTCATATACTATGAGGGGCCTTAGCTTGTAGGCGAATTCTAAATATATAGTTTTGGATATCACCTCTTCTGGTATGTCATACCCTTCGCGTCAAACACCGTTACAGTTCTGAATGCATTAGCACGTTTTAAATTTTCCTTATGTTATGGCGTATTATTGTAGTTATGATGAAGAAATGTGATATCTAAGTTATTTAATAGATATATAATTTAATAGATATAGTACGAAAGTATTTTCCGATGAAGAAACTCTCTTCGCGGTTATGATGAGGAAAAATCAAATGATGAAGAGTATAACAGGAAGCATGATTCCTCCACTTAAATTGATCCAGATTTAGAAAACGGAGACACTGTCGAAAATAAATGTTTTATATGTAGAAACACAAAAACATTTGAGAAAAACGTAATTTTAAATGGGACAACTGGTACACATCTCATCCACTTTCAAATGAACTTTTGAAAAAAAAAAACTAAAATAATAGAAAACAAAAAAAGAAATTCCATTTTTGTTTTAAATTTAAAGAATAGAGAAGCTAACTCCTATATGCTTAGTTTGAAAAAGTTACAGATTAAAATAAAATAAGATCTTGTGAAAACACTACACTTACTCTCGACGAGATTAAAGGAGAGTATAAACAATACACTGAATGCTCTTATAAAAAGAACAGAAAAACTAAATTTACGTGTGAAAAATGTAATAAACATGTTGTATATATATATTTCCTATTTTTCTTCCTTTTGAATATTTGTGTACAAATTTTACGGTAAAAACACAATGTAAACACCCTTGTGTATGTCACACGCTGCACGAAAACTTTAGGTCAGTTTTTTCATGCGAGTGATGCCGGGTTAATTAATTGACAAACAATTGAAAAATCGAGTTAATGCAATCAGGCAGATTGCATTAAAGTGATTTTTGACATATCGAAAAATAAATAATAATTTGTCAATTTCCTCAGCTTAATTTTGATAATATGTTAAGTCATTTAATTCTTTGCAATGTAGTTTTCAATTGATTTATAATTGATTTTATCAACTAATGTATTGATGGTTTAATTGTGTTCACTTGATTCTTTATATATCAATAAATAAACAATATTTAATTTAAACTTACGTTGCTGTTGTTACCTCCAATATCTTATTTTCACTTTAACGAGTGCCTAGTATGTAATGTGCAGATATTTGCAGATTGCCTATGTAATATGAGCAATGAAACAATTTTCCACACATATGGTGTCTCCCTAGTTAATGTGCAGATTACCTATGCAATCTGCAGATTAATTGATTCCTGCATTTTAGAGGTAATATGTATAAGAAGATGAGAATGGCTTACGAAGAAAATAATTAACAGCCATTTTATTATGTTGAATTTCTGAATTTCTTACTAACGCAAAATTAGATGTCACCGAATGACTTTTTTGGGAAGAAAATATTTGAAATCTTTTGAGAGCTATAAATAAAATTAAATTGAAGACTTTTTTAAAAAAAATATTTTAAAAGAATCATTTTTATTAATTTATTCTTACATTAAGTTTATGAGTCTAAACCATGACTAACGCGGCTAATAATTGAAAGAGAGTTTTTAAAAAAGTAATTCTATTAAAACAATATATTTGAAATAAAATGTAACTAATAAGCTTATCTTTAATTTATTCGTTAAATTTTGTTGCGATATGCGTGACAGATTGCATGAAGGCATTTCCATGGAAATTTATATCGATTGCAGTTGAATAAAAATACATCTAAAATAAAAAAAAAGAAATTTCAACTAAAAAATTGACTTATAATTTCCCCCCTTTTAAATCCAGTTTTATTCATTTGTCATACCGAGTTATATTAACTATAAAAAGTAGAAATAATTTTAAGTATATCCATTCCTTTTTCCATTTTACTTGAAACACATTTAATTTTTTACAACTTTTAGTTTTCTTCTACATGAAAAAAAAAACATATTTTTAATCAAACAATACTACACTTAAAATGTAAATGTTTCCTCATATCAATATTGATATTTCATTATCCCTATTACATAATAGTAGAGGCAATGATTAACACCCTTATAAATCAATTTTGAAATATTTGTGTGGGAAGAATTTTCAATAACCCTCTGGAGCAATTTTTTCAATGCGTCTTCTTTTTAATGAGTAATCACTGAGAAGCAGTGGCGGCGCGAAACCTGAACTTAATGTGGGCAAGATACATTTCGCGAGGCCCTCTGGTGGCATAAGAAAAGGGTTTATAAAATTTAAAAAAAAACAATTTTTATTTATGAAGAAAAAACCAAACTTTTTACTCATATTTATTTGGCGCATTAAACAATAATGAAAGAAAGAAAAAAATTAAAGAAACAGAAATTTTTACTTTTAGTTTTGCTGAAATACTAAATGATTGGTTCATAATTTATCTTAGATGCTATATTTACTTCAATAGATATAAGCTGACAAAGCTGAAAGTCTTCTTGACCCATTGTATTTCTTACAGAACTTTTTTTTATCAGTTTTGATCTTGAAAAGCTCCTCCCGAGCTATGCCCCATCTCTGACCAGGAACTCCGATAGCAACTTAATTCTTCCAGCTAATGTTGCCATAATAAATATGAACAAATGAGCGGAAAAGACAACTTTGAGAACTTTTTAATAAAAGAAAATGAAAACAATATTTTCACGAGATATTTATGCATATGCTTTCATGCATTGTTAAATAGAATATCTATTGAAAAAAAGTCAATGTATCAATTTTTCGACATCTTAAGGCAACAAACAGATAGAGTTGAGAATTTCCTAATTTATTAATTGTAAAAAACCCTGTGGCGTGTACTTTTGGATTTTCCTTACTTTTCTTTTAATTTATTTTTGGCTTTAGGCGCTTGGCCCTATGCACCGCGAGGCCGTGGACAGTGGCCCACGCCTTACTCCGCCTCTGCTGATAAGCATAATCTTCAATATGCTGAAAATTGTATAATGCATACTTTATTGCATTCAGAACCGTTTTAGATTCAGTGAAAAAATAATTCAAGGCATGCTTAAGTTTTTGGTTTCTTACATTGTGTAAGTAACACAACTTAGTAAAAATGTTTTGTTATATTTCAGTACATTGTTTCTAAAATGTGAGTGTAATTTGCAAACTTTTATTCTAGCTCATCATTACCTAGTGTTGACAGCATTTAATAAGATCCATATAATCTCATTGCTTTCAAAATGCTAATTCAAAATATATAGGATAGTACGGCCGTCAAATAAAGCCTAGTTTTGGTAGCCTAGGGATTATGAACACGAACTTGTGGCTGGTACATTAGGGGTTCGATTCCTGGTGACACTGCAGACTCAACGTGTAGAAAGGCTGTTGTATGTTATATCTGACGAGGTATATAATTAGTGTGGTGTGTTAGTTAGGGGAAGCGGCACCACCTCAGGTGTCGTCCTCGTTGTTTGATCAAGGTTCAAAATGACGACGTCTGTTTCCATTATCAATCATGTTGCTTTATACTGACAATTTTAAATTAATTATGTATTGCATCGATTGTATCCTACTCAGTTAACTCTCTGATGTAAAAATAAAGGAATAAAAAAAAATGCAATACTTGAAAAATCTCCAAATCCTACTCTCACGTACCTATAATATGTGTATAATATACGATTCACTTAAAAGATGACTCAAACGGAAATAGAGGATTATGATTTATGATTATTGCGGTTTTAAAAACATACAATTGAGGATATGTATTATACAAGTAATGAAAGATGTCTGCGTCTGACACAGTATAAGGCATCAACAACACAGGGCCAACTACACTCACTTCCAAAAGTTCAGCATGGAGAGGAAAATGCTAATTTCCGGAAGCCAATCAGAACTGAAGAGGATGCAATTCGCTGAAGAGGTAAGATGGAAGTATGCAAATATGTTAGGTAACGGCTAATCTTGCTTTCATATCAAGAAATATGCAAAAACGGCAGTCTTATAAAAAGCCAGCTTTATGAAGGGTTACAGAAGTTGATTTTGTAAGTGCTGATAGAAGGTGTTTAAGACTTTCGTACGATTTGTTTTCAAAACATACGTGTTTCTATGACTTCTAGAAAACGAATGGAAGATTCTGAGAGCTGGCGTGCTGTGGGGCGCATTGAAGCAGCACAGTCAATCACAGATGTTGCTCTTTTCTTCGTCGTTCATCATTCTGTAATTTCACGCTTATGGAAACAATTCCAAACCACACAGACAGTTGTCCGAAGGCCCGTAGGAAGTCACCGAAGGGCTACAACCCCCTCGGAAGATCGGTATATTGCTATTGTAGCCAAACGAAATCGCAGAACGACCTCCACACGTGTGACCTCTATGGTTACAGCGTCCATTGGTAAGGCTATATCTACAGCTACTGTATTCTGAAGATTACATATGAATGGACTGTATGACCGGGTACCTAGAGTTTGTGTTCCTCTATCCATCCAATCAAGAGGGGCACGATTAAAGTGGTGCCGGGAATATGGCAATTACACTATGTCTGACAGGGGCAATGTCATGTTTACCGATGAGTCAAGATTTGCTCTGGAGCCAGATGACAAACGTATAAGGATATGGCGTAAACAAGTAACACGCAATATCAGCCCCTAAACATCACCGAACATCACGCATTCCGAGACTGAAGCATTATGGTGTGGGCAGGAATTGTATTAGGATACCGCACCGACCTGCACATCTTTAAACGGGGTTCTGTGACAGCTGTCCGGTATCGAGATGAAGTCCAAGAAAATATTGTGAGATTATACGCTGCAGCAGTTGACCCTACTTTTGTTTTAATGGACGATAACGCACGTCCCCATAGAGCTTACATCGTCGATGACTACCTGGAGAGTGAAGGGATTGCGCGTATGGCGTGGCCAACATATTCGCCGGACCTTAATACCATTGAAAATCTTTGGGATGCTTTTGGCCATGCTGTTTCTTCACGTTTCCCACTTCCAGCCACTCTTATTGAGCTGGAAACTGCTCTATAATAAGAATGGCGATTGCTTACACGCACATCAAACATTTGGTAAAATGCACTTCAATTGTGGGCGAACACTACAGGTGTTGCCAGAACACACACCACACATTTCTGGTATAATTGTTCATGATTTGAAGACATTAAGGAATAATGTTAGCTACAATCATGGATTTATTTATACGGTTATCGATGATATATTTCACAAAGAGCTTTACACTGTAACATACAAAAAAGTAACGGTGTGGAGTGAGTGCGTGTTAACGTTACGCTATTCAGCTACATTAGGGCTGTTGGCGACGGACCTCGTAATTTTGAACCAGGATCAAGTGACAAGGACAACACTTGAGATCTCTCCTAACTTCCACACCAAATAGAGGATTTTTCAATCCCGACATATTTAATGTGCATTGGCCCTCTCTACACGGTGGTTCATCAGCGGTACCAGTCTCCAGCTCATGACGCACCAACCACGAGTCCGTTACAATGACCACTAGGCTATCGTGGCCCGTAACGGCAGGGAAGTAAAGTTTATGAAGGGAAAGAGAGCGCGTTTTCCTTTTTTTTTCCAAAGACTTCGGCTTACATACTTGTATCACGAAGGGTAAGTAAAAATAATGAAGTATCATGTATTGTTTTGAAGAGTTCAGGACAAAATGAATTGAAGAAATTCCTCTCTCTCTCAAAAAATTGAACTCGAGAATCGTTACACGCACATGCACACCTTTTTAGAAACTTAAAAATTCTTTTGTAAAGAAATACTTAAAATGGTTAATACTTATACATATATATATATTCAAATGCTGCAAAATATATTAAAATGCAAATGAATTCCAAATTAAGATATTTTGAAGGATATTTTCAAATCTTTAACTTCAGAATAATTTATATACTTTACATTAGCATAGATTTGAATGGAATGCGTTATGGAGTTAGAAGTTCTTTATGCAATTATATCTAAACGTGATTAGGATAATGGTTCTTGATTCCAAGAAATAAATTAAATGCACAATTTTGCTACTTTTTATATGCAATTTTAAGATTATGGTATAATTGTTTTTGATGAATTTTAAGATAGATTTCAATTTAGCCTTTTAACTGTAGTGTTCAGTTTTTATGTATAATCAGAATTATCCAACATCTAATGATATTTCTTTATTTCATAAAATTTAGAGAATAGCATTTAAAGATAATTGTAATTGCAATAAAACTATGTGTGAATGATATCTAAATCTTCGAAGAAATTTTAAAACTTTTACAAGAAAAAACAAAATTTCAGCAAAAAATAAATAATGCTAAATTAATAGAATGAATATCTACTAATAAAATCTAATACTTGCAAATACATCTTTCTAATGAATGAATAGCTTTTAAGAAAGAATACCTCTTCACTTCACCAAAGTTTAAAATTACGGGATCCTTCACCAATAGTCCTCGCGTTGCCTTATACGTTGACGTTAATATAACTCTAATTCTGTTAGATTTGGATATATTGATATTAATCAGATTGGTGTAAGATCATATTATTGAAATTCTCATATTATCAATTGAAAATTTTATCGAAAAATAAGAATTTATAAAATATTTAATTATTAACACAATCACCGCTCATTTAATTTTAGAAACCAAATTATAATACACACATCTAGTTATGCGTCTTCTAGACTCATTAAGCGTTTGTAATAAGTTTTATGACCAAAAAGAGAACATAACTTATACCTTTAAAGTATTTTACAACTTAATAAATTTATTTGCGTGTCATTACACAGAATATTGAGCTTTTACTGGAGAATATTTTACCGTAAAGAGCAATTTCCATACATTCATAGTTCATTTCTTCAACGTCATAACCGTCTAAATATTCTTACAACTTCCATAAAACTTAAATACTTATAAAACCTTAGATTCTTCCCACCACAAGAGTTATATTTTAGGGTACTGAAATTTGCATATGGCCCTTGTAAATTTATACTTGGAATTGCAAGCAATTTCTGGCTCGATTAGATTTTTTTTCTTAAAAAAAATCCGTATTTTTACATGTATAAGCAAAGGGGAAAAGAGAAAAAAAACCCCTCTTAAACTGAATTGGAATAGTTTCGCACCATTAGTTATCGAAGCAAAAGAACCAATTGTAGCTCTATCGATTTTAAAAAAATCCATTTCTTTTCCTTACATTTTATCTCTTTTAAGAAGAAAGATTTCTCTTTCGCAGATAAGAGAGAAGTAGGACTTCTGACGGTGGAAAATGAATCTTCAGATTTTGTATTACCATCAAATATTTGAGTTGAAAATAAAGATATTTTTATGGAACAATTTGAAATCTAAGAGAGAGTTGTTCAAAGAAAAAAAATGTTTTGGGTGTGGAAATGTGGAATAAAGATTTATACTTCTTAAATTGCACTCTGAAGCTAACTAAGAACCCAAATGAGAAGAAAGGTTATTTAATTGTTAATAGTGAGTGAGAGTTTATTAACGTCGCACTATAAAGCACCACAAGGGCTGTTAATTACGAACATCGACATTTAAACCTTGGTCAAGTGATGAGGACACCGCCTATAAGTAGACCCCATCTTTAATAACTACCACCCGAGATTTAACGTGCATTGGTCACCTCGGCGCTGTGAATTTTCAGCAGCACTAGGACTCGAACTCGTGACACTTCAATCATGATTACGTGACCATAACCGCTAGTTTACCGTGGACAGATTACAATGTGAAAAGGCATATGGTAATTTCTTTGAATTGATAATTATACAATGCTGCAGAAAAATGGATTATTCCTTACATCATATAAAATTTTACAAGCTATCGATTTTAACGAGAGACATGGTATTGTGAGGAGTTACGATAAAATTTACGTTCATTAATTTTGCATCTCAAAAGCAAATTGAAAATTCAAACATATTTATCTCAGCACAACAACAAAAAAAGTATTAGTTTATTGTTATTTAAAAGGTTAAATCTTTTTTCTTTCTTATACCAAACGCTTTTATGTTTTTGGTTACTTTTGCTAATTAATACATCTAACAAAAGTTGGCATTCAATTTTGAAAGAAAGCAATTATTTATTTAAAACAAAATTGAAATTTAGATTTATTCATTTTTTTTAGAAATTTCTAACAAGCATTCGCAGAAGAAATTTTTTTTTCCAATTTCACCCTCATGTTATCATGAAATTTATCCTAAAAAGTGCTCTACACATTTTGGCCACATATGAATCAAATGCCATGTGTGTTCGTAAATTATTGCAGGATAAGTATTTTTAAATTACATAATGTATTTTTTTAAAAAAGTTTTAAAATTAAATAGTTTGTTTTATGTAGCTTTTGGAGCAAGTATCCTTATTTGCTTATTGCCATACATAGGTTACAAGCAGACAATTTGTAAAAACCATTAAATCGAAGATTTTATTTCTTTACCAGGACTCCTTATATTCAATTTCCGTTTGAAAGCATAGTGAATTTAAATTAAGTTGCTTGTTAATTCTTGAAACAAAACAAACGCCAAAAACGCATTTCAACTAAGTGAAATTATGATGTAATCCTTAACCAATCTCATAACTTTAATGTTTTGAAAATCTGTTTGACATGATAAATTGGAATCACTTTTTTAATATAATTTTGTAACAACAAGCAAGCAGAAAGTTCTATTCTCTCCAATTTGAGCTTTTTCATCTCAAACTCTTCAGTTATTGATTTTTAGTATAATGTTTCTCTTGCGTTTCAAATTCAATTACATAGAACAATTGGTGCAACCCATTCATTCTCAATATTATATAATTAGAACTTTTCAATTTTTTCACTAATTGAATTTCTTTTTCCTACGTCATAAGCTTTCATCAGACGAAATGGAATACGCTAAAATAGAAACGCATTAATTTTGCTTTGAGACCCTTATTATATTTATGTTGACTAATTTATACCCGTTGTTTATTCTAAATCATAAGCCACCAAGAGTGGTATTAATTTAGTGACCTATAATAAGTCAGCCGATAAGCAGAAAAAAACGAATAGATGAAATAAGTCAATTTACCTAAATGGAAGACTAGCATTTCCTAATCCTTTCAGTTTATATATAATAAATATTTTTCAAATACACATAGTCTCTTTTTGACCTGAAATTGTTGTTTTAAAAACTATGCAAATAATAATTTAAAACAATACTTTTAATAATTTTGAAGGCAGGCATTTCTTGTTTTATTATTTTTTATGTTTTAATAAATATAAATTATTTGTCTATGTATAAATAATTTGCATTGTGCGTTTTACTTCTATTTTATTTGTTATTATGAATATTTAGTGAATAATATATGTATTCTTAGGGAAATGGATTTTTAACTGATTCTTAAAAAAAATATTTTAGCAACTAGCTTCTTATTTGTATTAAATTATATCAGAGGAGGAAAAAGTTACCTGACACTTTTTCAACATATTATTGAATACACCACATGAAGACTGAGAGCTTAATCCATTTAGCAAGGGATATCTTAACTTTTTCTTTAAATCGTTCTTGATAAAGTCCAGAATTGATGCCATGAAATGCCTTATACTATTAGGCATGATATTTGCCACATAAGCTTCCAAGATATCCTATTTAGGAAGTATGTTTCTAATTAACTTCAATATTTGTACACTCCAGTGGGAGGATAAAATTACTCGTTAACGTTATATAATAGTAGAGAGGAGAATACTTTTAAGTTGCCATGTAATAATCAATTCGATAAAATAAAATACATTTTAATTACATATCTCTCTTAGAAAAATGTACAACGTTAGATCAATAGAACATTTAGTTTAAATAAATCTATGGAATTTGCAGCCTGAAAAAAGTTTTTTTTTTAAACTGATGCTATTTAAAATACATTCCTCAAGAGTGAATCTACAACACCAAGAAATAATACACGTAGCATCATGCAAAATTCAGGAGCGATAGTGGTGAGATGGATATGCATATGATTAAATTTGCGCACGCATCTGATCACGTGGTACTCATATTCGGGTAGTTATGGTCAGCAACTTTTTCTTTTCATCAACAGCCTCTGAGGTATTGCTTAGAATTTGCGACTTTCGGGCAAGCGTAGAAAATGCCTCAGAGACATCGAAGAGCTCAATACCATCAGTTAACAACCTGGGAATGCGACCGTATTATAGAACTTCTTGAACAAGTTTGTCGTTGTACATAATACGAGTAGTAACTCGTGGTGGGCATAACGTGAGTACCATCCAACGTTATGTCACACGGTAGATTAAGAAAGGTCTACAGGCACGCCGAAAAAGAAGTGGGGTTCACAGGTGCACGTCAGAGCACACAAACCAGCATATTCGCCAGTTGACTCTTCGAGAATTTTTCTCCACACCACGTGGCATCCGAAGCCGGTTGCTTTCAAGAGCAGGTGGATCTACGTCCACTCAAACCATACGCAACAAATTGCATGTAGTACAGATACGTACACAGGTACCAGCAACATACCGTTGACTGCTCAACGCAGGACTAGACGCCTAGCCAGGTCTCCTCGTCTCGTACCTGGAGCATAGAATGGCATCAGATATTGTTCACAGATGAATCTTATTTCTACCTACGGATGAATGACAGCCACCGATGGTATGGTGGCAACCTGGAGAATGCTAAGCCCATTTCACCAGTCATCATGGTTTGGGGTTGCATAATGTTTGATCCCAGGACACTTCTGGTGCACATTCACGGTGGTTTGACACCGGACCATTACGCCACACCAGTTGTGTAGCCTGTTGTTCTGTTATTGCTGTAGGGCGGTTCTTACACTGCTTCCAACTTCCTAGACTCTTGACGAACGCTTAACAGCCTGACTGGATTTGGCATCCTTCTCTGGCCGGCAAACTCTTCAGATCTTTCCATCGAACACCTGTAAGATCTCATTGGGTGTAGTATGGGACGTCTATCATAGTGAAAACCGTGGATAATCTGCACACAGCACTGAATGTTTCTTGGGAATGGTTACCTCAGGCAACTATCAGTAAATTTTTTAATATAATGCCTTCCTTGCCTGATTGAGGCCTGCATAGTTGCCCAAGATGGGCAAATTAGATACTGAATAGATTGGTTCATAATTATTTTATTTGTCTGCTTTTTTAATCATTTGCATATCCATCTTACCTCTATCACTTCTAAAATTGTCATAACGCTATGTACATTATGTTTTGGTGTTGAGGAGTGTATGTAATGTAATAACTCACTTAAAATTTCTCTCGAGGGATTTTACTTTAATTCATAACAGTCTTCAATTCTCCAAGACTTCGCGTGATAAAATTTTTTGCTTACCAGTATAATGAGAAATATATTGTTACTTACAAACTTTTCTTCTTACAACTATACAGTTCGTTTTTTTTTTTTTTAAAGATTATACTATCTTGTGCATTATCTGTTTATTCTGATCAATCACAAAAATATTTACCGGAAATCATATTATTCTAGAAGTTTCCGGGTGACGAAATTATAAAAGCTGAAATTTCCGAAGCGAACATACAATGAATGTTTTTGTGAAATGTCCGAGATGTGGTTTTCGAATTCACTTTTATTTCGTTGCTGTTTGTGTAGTGTGTGTTTCAATTAACTAAAAATATGTGAATTTTAAAGCCCAAGAAGACTCAACTTTTAAAGATTGCAACCAGAAGAAATACTATCCAATAAATTGTTATCAGTCACGAGAAATCGTTTTTGATAGAATAATACATGTTAGGAAACACATATTATATAATTATTTATCCACAATTTAACTGTAAAAAACTAGCATATCCATATGTAATAAAAATTTCCATTAAGCAAACTTTCACTAGTTATGCTAAAACTTTTGTCTTTGTTGAGAACGGACTATTTATCCTTTGGTATCTTCAATTGAGCTAGTCTTACACTTTCGTAGTTTCAATTTTTCTCCTACCCAAAACCCATGTTTCTCGTGCAAGAAACAATAATTTTTTATCTTTATACATTTACTTTCGTCAATGTAATGTTAATTCTATAGCAATTGTTTTAACCACCTAAAATCTAGATTATTGCAACGACTTGAAGGGAATATAAATGGATCCGGATGTATTCAAGAAATACTTAAACAAATATTTTCATTGAATCTTAGAGAAACTTTCGTGATTTGTGTGTGTGTGTATGTGTCGCCTCTGATGAACTTTATTATATTCAAACTAATATTAAGTTTCATGAGGATTATAGCATTTGCATTGAATATATATGTTCATGAATTCAATATTGATTGCAAATAAGAACCTTAAAAATAATCTGTATTCTACTTTTAAAAAAATTGATTAACGAATTTTATATATGTCGTGTTTTTTGAGTGATCATCAAGACATTTTATTTTAACCGTCTTTTTTCAATGAGATCCTTTTGTAATATGTCTTTAAGAGAGACAGAGAGACGGACACATGTGTTAACCATATGAATAGGCGGCCCTTTCATAAGCCATATGCTCTTCAAGTACGCTTCCGATTGAAGAGATATACTTCAGAATTTAAGTATGACACATTAGGCAATAAAAATTAATGGTCGGAGACGGCAAAGTTAGAGCAATGTGTTCTTCATTCCCGAACTGGGTAATAAATTTAGTACTTGAAGATGTAACGGGAAAATAAAAGTTAGAAATGGACCAGCGATTTAATTTTAGATCTAATTTAATTATCCTTACATATATATATGTATAAAATTTTATACTTCATACGCTAGAAGGACCAGTTAGAAAATCTACAATGACTTACAGAAAAATGCAGTCCAAAGCTTTTTTTTTTTTTTTTTTGTTCATCAACACTTGTTGTCGAAAATCTCATATGTTGACTATCTTAAACGTTATTTACGAAAACATTCTATTTTCTCTAGTAAAGATTAATATTTTAAGTCGACACTTTTGTTTCAAACTTCAAATGGATAAAATATATTTTTATTGCATTGAGACTGATGAGATTATCGCGTGAACCAGTGAAAGCATGGTTAAAGAAAGTAAATTGAAAGCAGTATTAACTTGTCTGAGAGCTTTCCACTCTTCATTAAACGGAAATGATAGTTTTTCTAGCTGATAATACACAGAAGTATCTTAATCTTTAGAAATGGACATGATAGAATTGGCGTGAGCTTTCTTAGTATCTAATCTCTGGGAAAAGGAGTGGAAAGTGCTTGACGAAAGAATAAATGCTGCTGTGCAATTTCAGAGTAATAAAAATTATGTTTATATAAAGTGATTGATACATTTTTTTCTACTTTAAAAAATCTAAATGCAATTCTTATTTAATATAATTATTGGGAAAAGCTTTCACAAAATTTTGTCAGCCATCATGAGTGGTTGAAACGATAGAATTTTCGAAATGAACCGATATACACAAACTAATGTTATATTTTTCTTTCAGATAATTTAGCTGCAATGGCATTTTTTTTCTTTAAAACTAATTCTTAAATTTTAATTTCCCCTAATTTATATAATTATTTTAAATATGTTTGAAACTATAAAGACATGTGAGTTGCTTCTTTAAATTTTGAGAATTTGATTTTTTATGTGGTGACATTACCTAACTCTCTCTCTCTCTTTCTGTTGTTGCTATTTCTTATATTAAGTTGTCAAGTATGAAATGGAGAAAAGATAGATTAATCACATAACTTCTCTTAGACGCGCCGTATTTTGGCATAATTTGCTTTTCGCGTGAAAGGTACATCTTTTCCTCTTTTTAACGTATATTTCAGTTTGAAAAAAAATTAACAGATCATCTTAAAATCTTAGTTTTTATTGGAAAAAATCCAATTCAATTATGTGCATTTTTTGCTTTAGTTCATACTTGACAACATGAAATCTAACGAGGTTTTGTTAGGTTTTAGCATGTATAGTCTCGAAATATGAAATTATTTATAGTATAATGTAATGGTCACATTCAGTTACATGTCCTTTATTTCTTTGCATTCAGTATGTTAATTTTTTCATATTAAAATGGTTAATTTTTCATCAATTGCCTTATTTAGTGATATGATGAGTTAAATAGCTAAAAATTACAGAATGAATGGTAGATGTTTAGATAATTATAAGAGATTTAATTAAATCCATTATACTCGGATCATATTACACGAATTCCGTTAAGTCTCAAATATAACTATCAAAGGCATCTACCAATTCCTTATGTATTTTTTTGTGTCAAACCCTATCGTATTTAATTTAATGATTCGATAATGATAAAAAAGTAATGATTCAAAGTGTGTCTAAAAATTTCAATGAATAATCGGATTGTTCAAAAGCAACAAGAATTAAAAATGCCTCTACGTGCTTGTGTGAAGACACTAATGAATAGACGAAATTACGTACCAGAAACACAAGTCATATGTTGATTTGAGTTTTTTCAACAACAACGGTTTGAGATCCAGCAAGAATAAGTCCCAAACAAGCCATCAGCGTCAAATTTTACAAAACTTTTCTGAGGTATCCAACACATTTGCTAATGCATGTTCCGGAAAAAGAATAGTGTCTGTTGTAAGATTGCTGCCAGTTCACATACTGTTCTCCATATGCATAACTTGGCTCGATGCCATGCAACTCTTGTTGCACATTTACCGTGCATAACTTATCTGGCTCCTGGGCATTCCTTTTGTTCCCTTGCTTTAATGGGACACTATTGGGCATGCATTTTGCGGACTTGCTAAACATTCGATGACATATGACATCCGTGATTCGACCGATTTCAAAAATAGTTTCATTGTGACCAACAAATGTTACTTTGAGGGTGAACAAATGCATCCCCCCATACTTTGCATTATTTGTTTCATTCTTCCATTCAATGAATTTTATGGACGTACCTTGTATTTGCCTATTTAAACATTTATAAGCTATAATAAATAAATATAATCTACAAAAATGATTTCAACATATAAATTGGTTTGTTTTATGCTACCACATAAACGAAATGATAAATGGCATTCAATTAAAATTATATTTCCTCTTCTTTGCTATTCGAATTATTTAAATAACTTTTAAGTATGTCCTACAATTGAAACGGAGGTATACAAATATGAATTTATTTATGCGTATATTTTTTTCAATTTTAAGAAAAAGAAAAACTTTGTTTTAAAATTTCGATTTTTTGGAATGATAAATTTTGTTTCCAATTAAAATATCTGTTTAACTGTATTTTATGCTTATACTTTTATTTATTTGTTTTATCAAAGAAATAAATGAATGAAAAGGAGGAAATGAAATGTAGGAAATGCCTTACAAAATATTAAAAACCGATGCAAGTAGTACATATTTAATCGATTTTGATATCCATTCAAATTTGTGAGATATTTATTAAGGCTTGATAACAACATAATAAAGCTATTCTTGTATTGATCACAATTGCTTAAATAAACTTTTACTTCAAGTATTTTATAAATGCCAAATTGCATTCTGTCAATCTGATTCTAATTTTAAAACTAAAAAGCAAGTTAATTTAATATTGTTACTATTTTATGCTAAAAACATTTTTATATATTTCCATTTAAATGCCTTATAAGCGTGATACATAAGTTTAACAATAAATGTAAGATAAATATTTTTTACTTAATAAACATTTAAGTAATCATTGATATTAAATATACCTTGTTCCCTAAGTATAATGATTTTCTGAATAAGAATTTCATTCATGTCATTACTAGTTTCTAACTACATAACTTTCCTAAGTGCGTAAGCAAAAGAGATTTTGAAATAATTTTCACAGTCATCCAAAAAATTCTGGAATGGAGAAACTTTTGGAAACTTTTTTGACAGTTGACTAATGAACTTGGCAGAAGCACTCCGATAAAAAGTGATGGGACATTTTTTTAAAGAATTGTTCGTTTTTAGATCTGTTATTTCGAGTGTTTTCTATCTTGGCAGAGTTACGATGACAAAAAATGGGTTCAGGCCTTGAATGAAATGCCAGATTTTTATCAGAATTATCTTAGAACTATACTATAAGAAGCAATCTTGAAACTAAACCAAGAGATTTATCATTGTTTTTTTTCAAGTTACATAGTATTAATATTTGTATGATGTTAAAAGGATCTTCGTAAATTAAAAATTAATATTTAAAAATACTTTAAAATTCTAGAAGTATATTATTTTTAAATAAGGCAAGTTTTTTTGTTTTGTCTGATCAATATCCATTCAAAATCAAATATTATATTGATCGTATTAAATCTAATACTAGTTTAATATTCAAAACATAAGTAAATGATTACAAAGAATTTTGATGCTTTTTAAACATATATTACCATCACAAAACATCTAAATCTATTTTTAGATAAAAATACATTAACAATTTTTTTATTCTTCCATTATAGACTTATCAAACAAAAATTACATTTATAAATATTTATTTCAAACAGCATGGCCGTAAAAGCCCTTTATCTACCACTTATCTTCTGAGACTGACAGATTCCCTTATAAGTGAAGATTTGATATAAAAGGGAAAATGATTTATCCTTTGAAATTACTCTTAGCCACAATTAACAATCATCTCAAGAATTAGTATCTTCAAAATGTTTCGAGATATATGTTAATTATAAGAAATATCAAAAGAACATCTACCTTATACACATAGATATTATGTATTAAATATATCACTCCTTTCGTTTCGAATATTAATACGTCATAAAATTTCCCAGGAAGGAGACAGTCGCCTTTATTTGCCTTATTCAACATATGTAAAACTGTTTGCTACGTTAAACCAAATTTATTTTTACAAATAAATGTTGACGAAAATAAGGCGCCTTTATTATGAATGTGGTTGCATTCCAATAAAAGCAAACAGGTTCTATAATCTTTCTCCTTTAGTACCACATCTGCTTCAGAGAATCCTCAATGTAGTTTAATGGTTAAGGGAGATTGGGTTCGTGCCTATTCAATCTCGATCTGACTGCATGGTGAATATATAAAGTAAAGTGTAACCAAAGAATGTATTATGTAAGGACTGAATAAATCATAAAAAATAGGAGAGATTTCACCCTCACGTTTATAGTCTTCCACAAAGGCATGTATAAAAATTTTAGGGACAATTGTATCTTGTTGATCATTGAACAATTTGCTATTAGATAAAGCGTAATGAGATTAATAATGGTAACACTTCTCCGTAAGCGAATTAAGATTCCGTGTGTATATAGTTGCGATAGATCGTAAGTACTACATTGAAGCATATTAGTTGCTCCAATCATCATTTTCTTTTGCATCAGATGAGTCAGAGAATCTAATGGCTGAGCTGCATCATGTTGAATGTATCTCACGAGAAAAAAAGAAAGACGTTTCAGTTTGTCCAAAACAGGAATTACTGTGATTTTACCAACATATGTCGGTTAGAAAGATACGGGATGGCGCCTTGGCTGTCAGTTAAAATCCAAATACTACTCGAACTTGGAAAGGTAAATGCCTTGTCAAAGCCTGTATCAATAGAAATCAGTTCGCTGAAGAATACAGAGCAACCATCAGGATTTCTTAAGCTCATATGAAGGGATTTGTTTTAAGGCCATATATACATAAACGCCACTACCAATACAATGGTTATAACTCATGCTGTCATCCGTATAAACAAGAATAGTTTCTTCTGGAATACTAAAATATCTTCATTCAAGAGTAAGTTGCTTTAGGTATTCAGGAGGAAGGGTTTGTTGTTGCTTTATTAATGTGAGAAAAGAGATTTGGATGCAAATACAATTACCAATTTTAACATTCAATTTGCAATACCATTTATGATTCTGAAGGCTTAAAATATTTAATAATTTCTTTTTTGTGTGTATATGAGCTTAACACATGTTTAACATCAATAAAAACACGAATACATAATTTAACTTAGGATGAAATAAACAGAAAAATTAATATAATTATTATAAAATATATAAATAATGGAATATAATTTAGCACTTAGAAGTTTTACTTCACTCAGAATTAGCAGTAATTAGAATTGGAAAAAAAATTACAAAAACAAATAAAAAATAACAAATAAAAAACAAAAGCAATTAAAAAAAAACAACGTAACCAATTATTATGTTTACGCATGATGTTTACAGAAATGAAAAATTATCACAATATAATCTTCTAAAGCACTTTAAAACTTCCACAATTAATGACATTTTTACCAGCTGTCCCATATACAATTAACCATTAAATTCTCTCGCTTGTAGATTATTTCAGATGAAACAATTTCCTGCTTTATGTAACTTTTACGTGACATCCAAAACACAAAAATTTAAAATAAAGTTTCGGTTTTAAGATATTTTACCCTCTCTTTCAAGCTGTTAAGCAACCAGAGCAATCGGATTTACTAAAATGCAATACAAAACTCCTGAAGCTTAACATAACGAATGCACGGAACTGCATGATTATTCATGATCCCCTTATGTCCCTCTGTTCAACAAAAGAGTTCCTTATGTTTACGAGAAAACGCATTTCTACTTCGCTTATCTTTTACAATGACATTGTACAAACATTAACATCACGCATTTGACGAACTTTATTGATTCAATTCACACACATATGGTTCAAGCCGAATACATAATGAACCGTTAATGATAATACGGTTAATATTTAGCTCGTTAATTGTGCTGCATTGATATAATGGCGTATGATTAAATTCCCGGAATTTCACATTGGGTATTAAAGCATGTTTTAATATTTCAGTAACAAGAGATTAAATTTTGAAAGTTAAGTGAATTTAAATACTCAAATGAAGGAATTTTTAAAAATTTACATTAACTTGTATGCAAACAATTAGTGTTGAGCTAACAACTGAATGCATTATTAGTGACTTATTTTAAAATAAAAAGAATACTAAGAAAAATAAAATAAATTGGAGTTGAAAGACAATATTTGTACAAGGTCGTATAGCAAATTGAAGTTAAGGCAATAATTAGGCTTTTTTTTTGTTTTCAAATATTTTTCTACCAGTTCAGATTTGATTTAATTTTAATTTACCTCACAATCTGAAGCGAAGTGAGGCTCTCCAATTTCCATTCCACGCCAACAGAAAGAGTTTTAGGATCCAATGGTTTAGTGTGCATCGTACCCTTTACACAATGGCGGTTTTTTTTAGAAAACTGAAAGTTAAATAATCTAACAGTTATGTTAACTGATTTTTTTAATGATTCTCCACATTCAATATGAATCAAAATTTTGTAAACATCTTTCCCTTCTTCCATTTTCTACAGAATTTTTTGAAACAGAATAATTTCAGCATTTGTATATTATTTTGTTCATAACTTTTAAATATTTGTTATAAGGCAAAATATTGGTCTGTTTCATCTCATTAATATCATTTTATAAATTTATCGGAGATAGCACAATGCGCAAGATTCAATTAAATATAATAAAAAAATCATACATCTGATTTTCGCACTAGTTTGATGGTACCGAGCTTCCCCCCGTAGGTAAAAAAACCAAATATAATATAGACAAATTCAAATTATAAAAGATTATAATTGAGTAAAAACTCCTAAATATATGAATGGAAAACCAAACAACTTCAATTCTGAAACCCAGTATGAAATCTTAATGAAGAATTTTATTTGTTCTACTCGTAGCATTTCCCAAGGAGGTGGTGAATTTTGAAATGAATGTAAAACTCAAAAGCTCAGTCCTTCTATATATATATATATATATATTAACAAAAACATCTCAACTAGAGAAATTCTATAGAAATTCTAGTTATTTCTTTACTGGCAATATAATTAATAATTGTATAGATTATTAATTTTTACTCTCAGCCTATATCTCATTATTTTTTAAATGCTTATAAAAATTGAAACTCATTTATTTTTTCCAAATATTTTTTCTCGATCTCTGTAAAGAACCGAGCTTTAGAATGTGATAAAAAGATAAAGAAGCTTTTTAATTCAGAACAGAACTAATAAACATAACGTGAAACAAATTCGCTGCAATTTTAAAAGGAGTAAATTCAAATGATTAATATTTCGGTATAAGAATCATATTTGAGATTAATTCTTTGGTTGAGTAACACACGTTGAAAATTTTTCACATGGCTTGGAAGTAAATTGGAATTTGACAATAAAATGATTAAATATCATTAAAAAATTTTTAATTCCTCGACGCCTATATAATCACTTCACTAGATCTCCAATTTCTGATAGATGTCTCAAAGTGTTTGTGATTCTGAGAACGGGAAACTTAACATTCCTGCAGAAAAAATAGTGATTCTTTCATAATTCACTTAAAAATACAAGTTATTTTTTTCCAAACTTGCAAATTGTGGTCCAGTGATTTGTAATAGAGTTATATGAACTTCCGCCCTAAGGAACTGATTACAATATTCAACATGGATAAGTCATATCCTTCACTAATCCTCCTTTCACAATTGTGAATTATGTTACATATTTTACTAAATTATATCATTAAGATTAACTATGACGTAGATAAGAAATCCATTTTAGCAATGGGCTGGGGAAAAAACGTTTTGGCCAGTCAAAGTTCTATTTTTATTTTATAACGTAATAAAAAAGTATATTTATGCAAACATATATATTTATATACATTTAGAAAATGATTTAATTTTAATGCAGTGAAAGAAGCTGGAATTGGGTATTTGTGATGTTTTTAAATAGTTTATCTTAAATAGGAAAACAAATAAATGTATATTTTAAGAACTCTACGCACACATTTATTAAGAATGATTTGATTTTCTACACATGCTAAAATTTTGATGGAATTTATTTTATTTTAAATAAATTAGAAATATTCAAATGTTTATGGAAATTTTCACATGTGCAAAAAGTAAAAAAAAAAATCGTCATATAAGCACCTTTAATAGTAATAAAAATTTTTATTCGAAATCTCTAAGTTGCATCTACCTTAATGCCCATAATTTTCGTATCATTAGTCTTGAAAAAAAATAGTCACCCATCCGAAATAGAGGTTAGCGACGATGACTGCTGTGTCGTAGGACCTGGGTTTGAATCCTGGAGAAGGCAAGGATATTTATAAATGTATATTGCCCTAGCGGCCTCTGGGGTTACTCTAAATAACCGTCAAACCACAAGTCCACCCGTGAGGTTGGTGGAAGGGGATGAGTGGTCGGAGGTTCTTGACCACCCCCAGGGTGTTGTCTCTTGAAATTGGGGCGAAAACGGGTAAAATCATTATGTCACATGAATAGTGCTCAATGCTACGGCTAACGACAGGCGTCACTTAGATCTCTGCCATAGTGAATTTCGTGGACCTCGATCTAGCATTTGCCGATTAGGTAGCATTAGTAAAAACAACAGAAAACAAAAATTCTACGAGCACACTCGACTAAAACTCTTACGTTGCATAGTTTTGATTGTATTCTTCCAAAAACCTAAATGTCCTCTAAAAAGGAAATTTGAAAACGGTCAAATTTTATTATAAATTTCGATTGCAGATTAATTTATATAGAGTATCCAAACCATGTGCCATACTAATTGATAATTTGTTACCATATGAATTTTCCAAATTATTTTCACCTAAATTTTTTGACACACTTTATCCTCCACAAATGAACTAAATACATTCAATCTAAGTGGGTCTCAATCTCTGTTTTAAGTAAATTTCAAGGCACACGCACACACGGAATTATATGTATGATTAAAAGAAAGGTTATATATATATATATATATATATATATTCATCTTTAATAGTGTATGTGTGTATTAAATTTTGCAATTATATTTGAGAATATTACAAATGGATGTATTAAAAGTATATAAATATATTTAAAACCTAATGGAACCTAAAGATTTACTAAAATCAGCTTAATGTTGTAATAATAAATTCGAATAAATCATTCCATATATTTCAAGAAAAATGAATCTTAATTAGTATTAATATTAGTACTTGTGTATATGTAACCGTATAACACCTGACATCTATAAATTCAACTTTAAAACGTTCATAACTTTATTTTTGTACGAGATTAATAACTTCAACTTTTCAAATATTAAGAACCCCTTTTTTCTCTCACCCCATCTTGAATACAATTTTAAATATCAAACAAATTATTTGCGCCCAATTTTAATTTTAATCAGAACTAACTTTGCAATCTCTCAAGTATTATGTGTTATACTTGATGGCAATTAATTCTGGAAATGCAAATGCATTTTATGCGAATACACTTTATGTGTCTTTCTTTCATAAAAAGTTTTGTTATATTCAGAAAAATAATTCTCATGAGTAATTAACTAGCATGTAGGTACAATGCTCAGCTAATTATTTTCACAAAGTAGCTTAAATAGGAGAAATAGTAAAAAAACACATTCACGGAAACTTAGTTTAATTTAACATTTGAAATACTTAGAACTAAGTATTTCGAATACCATCTTATGTATTCTCCTTAGACAGTAATCCACTTCTAATTCTGAAATGCATCTCTGTGCTCATTGAATATTCAATGAATGATAAAGATAAAAATATTTTAAGTTTTAATTTAAAATGTGCATCAAATATGTTGGTCAGAGGAAGGTAAATTATTTAACTATTAAATTACAACATGAAAATATTAAATGTTATGAGTTATAGAAAGGATTAAAATATTTTTAACTACTATTTCTTCATTTATATTAAAAAAAACACTATTTTTCTCAAAAATATCATTATTTGTATTAGAAAAATTTTGAAAAATTAAAAATGTAATATAAATATTTGGTTTTAATAAATTTATTAATAATTATATTTTATAGATTTTATTTTCAGTTCAACAAATAAAAGAATTGTGCGAGATTATTTAAATATCAATGAAGAAAGCATTGTTCAAAAATAAAATATATTTTTATAAAAAAAGACTTACCAGAACAAATATTATACAGTGTTATTATTTAAACGTGTATGGGCAATTATGGGTATTTTTAAAGAATCCTCCCTTTAGGTTTCAAATTCTTTTAATTAAATTTTTTAAAAGAAAAATTCAGTCATTTCTAACGTAAAACTTACATAGTCCATAGAAACCAATGAGAAAAGTAACGCAGAAAAATATTTTTTTTATGATTAAACATGAAATATACAAACTAAAACCATACAAATACATTTGTTTCAGACAATGAAAAATGTGTATTGAAAAACACTCTAAGTTTACTCCAAATTGTCCTACACCAAAAGTAAATTAGGGAACATATATGATCCATTATTCATAACTATAACTGACTGTGACATATATGTCATTTAAAATGACAGATCTTGTTGTCAGATGCAAGATTTTTTTGCAGTACTCAGCGAGTTAAATAATGCAAATTTGCAAACTATCTACTTCATTCAAATAATTAAGTAGATAATTTGCAAATTGCCATTAGCGTAAGAGTGCACATTTTTTTAAAAAAATTTGATGAACGTTTAAATATAAAATTAAATTTTTGTAACATTTACATGTAGAGAAAGTAAACTCTATTGCTTCACTTCCAGATTTGATTTGAAGTCCTCGTGTCTTACTATATTTATTGGAAATAAATATTTATTAATAAAATTGGAAAATAAACAAATCCTTGATGTTTTTTCTTTTTCTTATTTTCTTTCCAATGCATGGATATATCTTTTCTTTGTTAAACATACCTTGTATTGTAAATTAGTAAATAATTTAACCATTTCATTGCAATTTAATGGTCTCCTATTGAAGACGAATAATAGTAATGAATTATTATAAAAAACATGACATGGATTAAAAACGAGGAAATCCCATGATGAGATAGCGAACATTTAACATATAAACAGGATAATATTTTTTTTAAAAATTATTTCTTTGAATTATGAAATTAAAAAAGAATTTTTATCGCACACAAATGTTTACAGAAGTTTTATTGATTAGAATTATGCATAAGAACTATATTCATTTTATTCTTTCTTGCGTAAAAAAAAATTTTCTTTTTCTAGTTCAAAATTTATTTCAAACATCAGAATTAAAATAGATAAACTCCTAACCTACATTTATTGTAATCGACAGGGCAAAATTCATTTAAACTGGAGGGGAAAAAAGAGAAATAAGTCAATTTTTGTAGGCTGAATTTCGTTTATGAAAGAAATCGACACATTCGTTTCTGATGTGAAATGCATTAAAGCGCAAGACTATCATTTTAAGCGAGTGATAATATCACAAAACTAATATTTGTGCAAATTTTAATCGTTATTTTTGTGGGTTTGAGTATATTTCATTTGAGGAATATAAAAATAAACTATTCTCTTAATTCGGAGATACTCCCTCAAAAAACAAAAACAGCAATTCCTACAAGTATAAAGAAAATGCTGTGCTATTTTCGAAATTGCAGTGGTCATACACCATTTAGGATATACTCATTTGTGGATGGTACATAAACTTGTATCACATGGCAGTTAATGTCTGTTTTATAGCCGACGTTATGTTGGATTTCTGTTTTATATAACATATTTCATCTGTAGCAAAGATATTTTCTTCGGAAGTCATTTGACAAGATATCCAGAAACTCTATATTAATCTCTATTTATAATAGTAGGAACATTGAAACAAAAATGTAAGTTCTTTCATTGATAATGTGTGAATACGTGAATTGCTTTCAATATTATATGATAAATAAGGAATTCAGAAAAATAAAAAAGTGTATATAGAAATAGATTGTGCGTAGAGTTTGGCTCATAAAAATCCGTAGCAGGAATTTTGTTTCAGGATCAATTTGTATAAATAGTCATTGATTCTTTACCATGTTTCTAAAACTGAGATGATTCTCATTTACAATATATGTCTTAAAGGGTTTGTAATATCTCACAACAATTTATTAAATTAATTTTTAAATTAATGAATATTTTAACAGTAAATTATTAAAAATTATATACTTGCTAAAATCTTCAATTTTTAAAAATGGGGAATTAAAAAAATATAAATATAGAATCTATATAACTGGATTTACAAGTAACGTAAGTATAATTTCTGTAGTAAATCAAGAGGTTCTGACTTAAAACATATTCATTAGTTTTTTGAACTTAATTTCTTACATATCTACGAATGAACACTTAAGAATAATAAAAATGTAAATTCGTGTTTTTAGGACAGTATTAAAACTGTGTAAGTAATCATCATGATTGTTTCTTAAACTGAATAACTTGATAATATTTTCGAACATTATTTTTATTCTTTGAGGCATTTAAAATTAGGAAGATACATTTGCCGTATGCTTGTGCATAACAATTGGGTAGTGTTGTTGCTAATGCCATCTGTCTGACGTAGTCAGATCGAGGCCCACGAAATTCATCATGGCACCGGGCTAGAGATAAGTCTGTCACTAGCCTAAGCTTTGAGCCCATGAAGGTGACAGCACGATTTTGCTCACGATAGATGGCGACACCATTCGGACCCACAAATTTAACGAGCACGTGCTGCATTTTGTACTCGGCGAGTATTTGGTAGCATCGGGCATCGAACCCAGGCCTTCCGGTCTGGCGTCCGATGCTCTAACTACTAGGCCACCCACGGCTCCACAATTTAAGTTTGATTCAATTGGATAGAAATTGAATCAAACTCCATTTTGAAGTCGACAGTTTCTGCCGTATTGATGACTCGAAATCCAATCACTAGATGGTACCACAGATTAGAATAACTGGTTGATTATATCCCATGCAGAATCATTAGACACGCATTCACATAAATTATAACTATTGTTTCAACAGCTACGGCACACAGTCAAACAGGAAATGCCCCTTATAACTTATTTTAACAGGGAATTTTTCTTTACAGGCCAGTTGTCACAGATTGCTATGTGTTTGTACTAGCATGGTAGGTACTTCTCAAAATTATAAGTCTGACCTTTTTACTCTTTTAAAATCATTTATAATAGAATAATAGATGTTGTCAAACAATTAGTGATATATTTCCATATGTGTTGGAAAATTAGACTTTTTATGATTAATTATATTCAACGATTTTGGGAAATTGTTTCGAATCTAAGCCAAACATGAATCACGAAAGTGGTTTGTAGTTCCAATGCTCCAGGTATTTAGTAGCATTATATTTTAGTAAATGATGATAACTGCTCCATAGAAAAAATAACAGCGAATAAAAACTACAAAAACAAGTGGAATCGTTTACTTTAGGCATTCCCCATTTACTTTCATTTTTCATTGGGGAGTAATAACGAAGAACTGCTTTCCTTTTTCCCATTTGCTACCTTTTAACAATTACTGTTATTTTCGTACAAAACCAACCTTCCCCGAACATCATCATTCTAAATCATGACAAAGAAAAGCATATAAAACAGTTTCTACTTTAAAAGTCGTATTATTCTGTTAAGAAATCTAGATTTAGAATTACTCGGTAGACAAAATGCAGAAAATATTTGAATGGAGCTTTTTTTTTAAAAAAAAAAATTATTGATTGCTATTTTAATAAAGGATGCTGTGCAAATACGTGTTTAAGTAAAACTCTACCGAATTCTTGTAAAGAAAAATAAAACATGTATTGATTCAATTGTTCTTTATTTAAATTACTTAATTAAATTAAGCTATTTATTTTCGCGACTTAATGAATGCATGTGCTTTTAAATACTTCAAAATGCAGAAGGAGATAATGACTACAAGTAGTTTTACTTTGAAAGTGAGTCACCTAAATGTTTCACCTTTTAACAATTGATAAAATGATGAAGGGAATAATACTTCCAATAAAACAATTGATGAAACAATTGATTTATTTTCGCGACTTAATGAATGCATGTGCTTTTAAATACTTCAAAAATAAGATGAAACAATTGATTTATTTTCGCGACTTAATGAATGCATGTGCTTTTAAATACTTCAAAATGCAGAAGGAGATAATGATTACA
Source organism: Trichonephila clavata (assembly GCA_019973975.1). Classification (NCBI taxonomy): domain Eukaryota; kingdom Metazoa; phylum Arthropoda; class Arachnida; order Araneae; family Nephilidae; genus Trichonephila; species Trichonephila clavata. The sequence goes on along the minus strand of BMAO01033815.1, from coordinate 179,766 downwards.
AGTAGTTTTACTTTGAAAGTGAGTCACCTAAATGTTATTTATACTGCTAAAAATTCTGTTAATATTATTTTTATTCAGTATTTTATAAAAATAAATGTCAAATCTATCGTTCAAATGTACACTAGTTCTTATAGTAATTCTGTGCAAAATTTGCGATATCTTAAAGTTTATTTGTACAGGCTTTTACCATATTATTTTTTAGATTTGCCGATTAGTTTTAAATATAATTATTTACTTAAACATTTTGATGTGTGCGTTCTTAATTTTGCATAGTATATAAGATCCATAAAATAAAACACATGTACAAGTACGTTAACGGTCTGACGTAAGAGAAAATGAAAAAAATCCATCCTGATCATCGACGATGAAGCCACGAGAAAGGTGAAATTAGTGAAAAGTTCGGACAGATGATAAAATGATGAAGGGAATAATACTTCCAATAAAACAATTGATGAAACAAAATCAGAAAATCATTCTGTTTTACTTGTTGCATTGTAGTAAGGGCTTTATGAAAGGTAGATGTTTGAAAGAAAACTAGAAAAAAAAAATTTTGAAATCTTAGAATAAATAAGAAATTGACTTTTCAGTTATTTTATTGTGGCCATTTATTTTATTTCTATAATGTATCTGGCTAAGAATTTACCATTATTTCGGTAATGATAAATAACAGCCTATATTCAAGCAGACAAAACACATACAATGTATGGTCAAATTATTCGTATTTGATCGACTATGGTGGATTCATATCTATAAATCAAGTCCAGATGATCGTTTAAAATTGGTAAAATTACTTTTCAAAATAAAAGGAGGAAATTCAGAAATTAAGCGTCAAATAAAAAGAACAATTTCGAAGTGAGAGTTACATTAACGTTGGACGAGGCGTCATCAGCGACGAATGTAATAATTTTGAGCAATAGCTAAATGACAAGAACGACATACGATTTGACACCTCACACTTTTAACAACCACATCAGACCAGCAATAAGACATCAAAGCTAAACTAGTTTAACTTGCATCAGCCCTCTCCACTCAGAGGGCCTTCAGCGGAACTAGGCTCGAACTCATGGCATGCCAGTCAGGATTCCGTAACCTTGACCACTAGGCTACCTCGACTACAAGCACGTCTTTGGATTATGACATTTATATTACAACTTCCATATGTTAGTTTGGTAGGAAAATACGAGTATGCTCTTTCAATTTCCTTTTTAAGAATTTTCATTGAAATCTATTGAGAAGCTATAGAAACTGATAGAATTCACAAATTTTAGTAAGATATCACGCCTTTGTACTTACATATGTCTAATTCATAATTTCAAATGAACTATTAAATTCTGAATTGAATGCATAAAACGAATACTCGCCCTTTTACTCTTTTCTTAAAAGTGTATTTATCTGATAAGACGTAATATGCTGTTATGAATGAGAATGAGACTTTAGATTTTGAATTTCATGTAGAATGCAATTATGAAATGTATAAAGAACGGATTTTGACTTACCGCCATTTTCCATGCTGGGCGTATAAACACTGTGGAAGTATTTCT
>BMAO01033815.1:124692-176656 GCA_019973975.1 Trichonephila clavata | reverse complement strand
CCTAGCACCTAGAACATTCAGGGAAGACTTTCTGGCCCTGTTGAAAAGTCAGAGACTTGATATGGCCACCAAAAAAGCGTGACAGAGCCGTCTGCTGATACCTAGGAATACTAAGTTGGTGACACCAACAAGGTTTTTTCACAAAATACCAAGGGTATTCTCCAAATTGCATTCAATTCTAACCTTTAATAGAGGAGAGTTCAGCAAAAGTTATAAAAGTGTCACTCATCAAAGTGTCGGCAGTGGCAGACTTGGCCAAACTATCGGCTATCTCGTTACCATTCAATCCAATATGAGAGGGGACCCATTGAAAATATATACAGTGTCTAGAAGAAAGTCTAACCAGAACATCCAGAATATTTAGGCTTGTCATATCCCCAACAGTTGTCCAACGAGAAAGGTGCTATATAGAAGCATGGCTGTCTGTTAAAATCCAAATGTCCCTGAAGATAAGGTCAGAAACTGTGTCAATAAATTGCAATCCCCTATAAATTGCATTAAGTTCAGATCTAAAAACAGAACAGTAGTTAATATTCCTAATCTTGATGTCAAATGTAGTATCAGGTGTCTCAATGTGCACTCCGCTTCCAGGAATAACACCGTCACCCATGCTGACATCAGTGCAGATTTTTAATGCCGTATGAGGGATGCCATCAATTGTCTCTAGAGCAACCTGTCCAGTAAATTCTGGTACATCAGATCTTTTACACAGCCTGGTCATTAGCTCAGTCTGGAAATGTATGCGATCAAAGTCGAACTTAAAATGGGAAAATGGCTTTAAGGAGTGGTGTTCAACATTACCAGAAAACAGACCCATATCAACTGCCAAAGAAAAAAGGGCTATGTTTCTTTAATCGCCTGTTATTGATCCAAGAATGGAGATAGGCAGAAGTTCTGTGCTGGGCATTGTAGCTAGATAGCTTATTGTAATATTTTACTAGGCTATAACTTCTTCTCATAGAAAGAGGTAGTAAATCACTCTCATACAGAACAATATTATTAGGGCTGCTATTACGGAAGCCAGAAATTATTCTTGCGGCACTCAGTTGCACTCGTTCAAGTTTATTTAAGTTAATTTCAGAAGCACAAAAATAAACTGGAAAGCCCTATTCCAAAATTGGCCTGATTAGTGAGATGTAGGTTGTTCTCAGAGTATTGGCGTCTGCACCCCAATCACGCCCGGAAATATATTTGAGAATGTTAAGTCTTTTTCTGCTTTTGGCTACTTGAGCCTCTATATGTCTGTTACTCAATATCTCCTGGTCCAGAATGTAACCCAGATATTTGGCATTATTTGTGTAATTTAATTGACTTCTATTCATAAAAACAGTTGCTTTATAGTTATAAAGATGTATGTTGGTGGTAAAAAGGTAACATTTGACTTAGAGGTATTAAAAAACATTTTGTGCTGTTCAGCAAAGGTACATACCGCAGAAAGAGTCTATTTTCAATTTTCTTAATGTCAGAATCTGAATACCAAATGATGATATCATCGGCAAAGAGACCAACATTACTATACTTATTGATTACCTCTTCAAGATCAGAAACATATGAAGAGAACAGTATCGGGCTTAGGACTGAACACTGTGGAAGGCCATGTCTCAATCCAAAAGGATCAGACAACGTACTTTTATATTTCACTCTTATTGATCTATTTTGTAAAAAATTTGAGATCCAAGGCAGAATTTTACCCCTTATACCAAAAACGTCATAAAGTTTAGTTATCAATTTTTGTCTCCAGACTCTGTCAAAAGCCCTGCCCATGTCCAAAAGTACAGCAGTGGTGTAGTGGTGTAATTAGTTGGTCTTAAGTTTATAGCCAACGGCCTTAAGTTTATATATAGTTAGTTGGCCTTAAGCTTATTATAGATCGTACTTTGTTCCTTAGAACTTTTTATCTGAAAGCAAATGTTTGTTTCACAACCAATTCACCCTCTTTTGCTGAAATTATGCTACAGCAACACAATGGATAGTTGATGAAAGAGTTCGTAATAATGAATCAACAAAAAAATGCTACTGGTGACTTCTATGCTAAAAATAACACTTCAAACCTCCACATCACACCATATGAAGATTCAGAAATAGTGGCTGAGTGATCTCTCTAACGAAATCGCCTGCGGCGTTGTTTTTGTCCTGGTGCCTCTAATGACCTATTGTGTAGAATAGAAGTCTTCAACCCATGGTTTGCCGCTGGAGGGATTTTAGGGTCTCCACGTTTGAACTTTCGCAATTGCAAAAAAAAAAAAATTGCCTGTCAAACTTTTATCGTAAAAACACATTACTTTCTCCGATTCTTGATGTTTAAAACATTCCATTGATATGTTTAATATCCATTTTAGATGGAATTTTTGAAAATTACGAATGTTTCAAAAATTATACTGTATTTTAAATATCTTTAAAAACTTCTATTTAACTTTTTTGTAACCAATATATATACAAATCTGTAACACGTTTGTTCCCTTAGGATCAATCGTAGTCTTGTAAGACAAACCTCCTTTTTCATAAAAATTTTCTCATTACACTATTTTTTGAAAGACGTGTGGTCCTTGGATCTTCATAAATTCATTGATGTGGCCTTCTGGCGTGAAAGGTTGAAGACCGCTAGTGTAGAGGTATCCTCAACGTCCTCTTGCTGTCATGGTGTTAAAATTCAGAGAGTGGAATACCAGCTCTTATGGGTTTTCAATACTTGAGTAGTTTTGAAATTCGAGGTCCCTCTTAAGTAGCCCTCGTTCTGTTTCTAAGAGCAAAATAAGTAAGCAACCTGCATCTTTAAATCATGTGAAAATTGTTCGCCAAAGTTCGATTTAACATTCAAATTTCCAATTTTTTTTCATATCATAAAGTTTAATTACTATACAAACCTCCTTTCTAAAGCTACAGGAGAACAGATACGAGCATTTTGTCAAATCGATTGTTTCTGAAGCAGACGGATTATCTTTGGAAATATGATAAGCAAGCGAAAGAACCACCCTAGTAGAAAATGTTACAATGTTCTGTTTAATTTAATGATAAGCAATAAACGTCATGCTCTATTTAACATTGGGGTCTTCGTAAACGATAACCATCAATTGCATTAACGCACATTAAACAAAATCGAACAATGCTCTAGATTCCTTGCATTTATTTCGTTAAAATGTTTTTTTCATTGTTTCTTCTTTTTCACATTTCCATGCAAGTCTTATTAGTCAGTTTAGACTATTTGTTAACAGGTTTGCATAAAATGTGAATAAAGATTTTGAAAAATGTTACTGCTTCTTATACATAAGACAAAACTATGTCATACGTTGGTCGATACTTACAAAAACAAGAACATTCAAACACTCCAAGTAAGTAATAATCAATTGTTTCGTAAGCCTACTTTACGAACTCTTTGATACGGTTTGTTGCTCTCCATTTTTGGTAAGTGAAATTGATTTAAATTACTATTATTCATTGATAAAAAAGACCTTGCAGCTACTGACTTAAATGTATCCAAACTCGAATTTTCTGAATGCGTAGGTACTTAGAATTCCAAATTGCATTGTACTATGAATAAAAACTTTAAAAAAAACTAGTTCTGTGTTTATTCTTTAAGCTATAAAGATACAATAAAAATTAATATCATTATCACAAAGACTTTAATATGATTTAACGAGATTTTCTTTTTGTTATTTTCTTATCTACTCGATATAATCTATTTTGTGATAAGGAAAACTTCAGAATAACAATTTTACTAGTTTGTAATAGAAGTATCATGTGCAGGTAGAAAAATTACCGAAAAAACTAATTATACTGTGATAGTATAAGACAGACGCTGAGACATTAAAATGCTTTGCATAAGTAAGTTGCAGTAATTAAATGGTTATAATAATCCTATTTACACCTGGCTTGTTCATAACATTTCTATTTAAAGTACAATAAAGGTTTTACGGAAATCATATCAAAGTAAAACGAAAACAAAAATGTGTATAATTTGCTTTGCAATTTAATATTGAAGTTCCGTTTCTAGTCGCACTGATTAATTAAATGTCCATCGGTATTTGTAACGATGCATACAGTCGGAATATCCTCATTCTCGAGAGTGTGTGAGATACCTTTCTGCCTCGTCACCCTCAAATTTCGGTGGGGAATAGATATTTGTGCATGTTCAGCCAAATTCTGTGTGACACAATATCTCTGCCAATTGGTTATAGTTGAAATCAGGGTTTTGAGTCGGAACTGAAACGAAAACCGGAAAAAAAACATTATTTTGGTCGGAACAAAAACCAGAACTGAACCGAAAAAAATATTAATTTATTTCGGTTAGATATAACTTAAGTCATTTTGCTATTGAAGTCAACTTATAAATATTTTCTAACTTAACCTCAACCGTATAATTACCAGCATTACATGTACATTGCTTCTCGATTTCCTATTTTGATGCTCACTAGTACTTTTTTGTTTCAGTTCCTCATGAAAGTTCTTGTAGAAGGGAGACTTAACTCAGTTGAATGAACTAGAAGTATAGATGGTTTTTTTAAGAAAAATATAAGTCTAATTTATATTTTTCATGGATGTTTGCATACACTGTTTAGGTAGACAAACCAGAATCATAAACATAGCTGTCAAATTCAATTTTTATAATTGAAATCAATGCCACACACAACACACAATGCTCGTCCTTCTCTACTTACCACTGGCATCATTCATACTGGTCAAATTGTATTATTTGACATAGTGCACCAATTTTATTAAAATAAAACCTAATTTTCAATGAATAGCATTTTTTGTTTATGACATAATATATTTTTAGTACAAATAAGAGTATATATATAATAAACTTATTTATTCGGAACTGATCCGAAAACCATTATTTTTCACTGAATGAAAATCGGAACTGAACCATTATTTTTTTTAGTTAAACCGGAACGAAAAGTATTACGGTTAGAAAGCCTGGTTGAAATCATTTCCTGCATTTTTTCTCCGTGTGCTCCGGTTGAATATTGGCACACATGCAGTTACAAGGAGTATTATAACTGTAGATCTTTGATCAGTTTGAGGATTCTGGACTTCCAACCTTTGTTAGGTCAAGTCCTGGCCTCAGCATTCCCATCACATAAGGATTGGGGATATTTTTTCCTTATAAAAACTAGTGACATAATAATAGGCTCTTTTATTGGAATGTTAAAAGTACCGCTCAGGAAATTTGTTGCTAAGTGTAGTTCACCAAAAACAAATGTGAGAGACAAAATAAATTCAACTGAATTATAACTAATAAAAGCGAAAATTAAAATATAGTCTGATATTTAATAAAATTTTCTAACTGCAGAAATTATTAGTTCTCAAAGCCAAAACCCTGAATGTGAGTGTTTTTGGACGCACGTTGACAGTCTTAAGCGATTAATCATGTGATAAACCTGACATTACTTTTACTTTTTTTAAAAATATTTATTTATTTTATTTTATTGACATTTGAATGGGGTGCCTGATAAAGTTCAGTGTGTTACTTCGAAAGATATATTTTATTTTCGAATTTTCTGTAAATGAGTGAATTATCCAATTGAAAAGAATATTATACATCATCTGTCGTCAGGTAAGCTATCAATGTTTGAAGCTGGATTTCGAAATTTTACTGGGTATGCGTCAGAATTTCGGGAAATACTACATGCTGACAAAATCTAGATACATATTTTTTTCAAAATAAATACTCAATATTACTACGTGGATTTTTAAATTTATTTTTGCCTAACCTATGACTACACTTCTATAAAAACAATATTTTAAATCAAAAAGTAAAAAAAAATCAGACTTTTAAGGGTAAACCAAAATATGTAGGAGGAAGAATATTTTTTGTCACTAATATTGCGTGAACTTCAAATCTGTTATACAGCTTGCAATGAAATCATTTGTGATTTTGTATTTAACGTAAAACTAGGAAATGCTGTAAGAAAGAAAATAATCTGTATTTAATGTGAGTGAGATAATTAGTATAATTTATCATGTCTTTTTATGCATTTAGTGTTTTGTTAATCGAACAAAAATTTTAAAAAAAATAACTTTGATGAAAAATTAATTGGAAAGTTTTTTCGAGTTGAGAAAGTACTCCAGTTTCATCAATTATAAGAAAGTAATTATATATAGATAGCTTAATCTTATTCTTTTACGAAAACAAAACTCCTACCCATTCATTATGTCATTTTCCTCTCATTTCTGCTGGTCTGTCGACAAAAACTTTTCACGCTCATATCTTGACTATCATATTTCGTGTTCAATCAAGACGAGTAAAAAAAAATAAAAAAAGGGCAGGAGTGCATTGATGTTTTCTTAAAAGTTCTAAATTTCGAGATTCTGTTAGGAAAGCATCAGATGATACATGATGCTCTTACAAATTGTTCTTAACAAGGAACGGGGAAACTCTTAACTTGAATAAGAGATTACATGTGTGGATAGAGGTAAAAGCTTGGAAGTCTCTCCGCCATTTTGATCGTGCTTCGAAATTATAAAGTTATTTTCAAATATATATTTAATATGAAAGTAATTCATACTAAAACATATTTTTTAAATACATTTCATTATTGTAATAATTACATACTGTGTATTATTTTATACATTTATAAAACTTTTGAGATGTTGCAACAAGCGTTTAAAACCAACATAATGTATCTACCTAAGGAATAAATAAATATATCTTCATTCGTGTGATACTTGAATTATAAAATAAAGTATTTTGTGCTATTTATATTTATTGAATAATTTTGCAGCATAAATAATACAAATATAAAGATATTTTAGAAATATATTTGAACTAACATTTAATCATCCGCTTCAATGGGTATTTCATGAGGCTAAATTACTATAAATTGTTTTAGGTTGTGTTTTACTAGTATTAAGTCTCGCTAGTATTGAAACACATTAGTATAGCCATCGCCTCTTGATTTAAAAAGGACAGGATTTAAATTACGAAAACGAGAATTTTTTTTATTTATATAACGCCTCCGTTACCCTCCTTCCCTCTAACCTTCATAGAAAGCAATTTCTACAAAGTCCGTTCTTAGCAGATTTCTGTTCAATAAAATAAACATGCTTTTCAAATTTCAACTCTGAAGACTTTATATTTCTAGAGATCTCATATTGTGTAGATGTGAGTCGCTTTTCTTCCCTGTATAAACATTTATATGTATTATTTTATTAAACACATTATTTGCCCTACTTTAAGAAGAAACAGATTAAATGTGTGAACACATAAAAATAATATTAAAATAATAAGAATAATAATGTAAGATTTTAACAGATGTGAATAAAAATAACAAAATACTGTCAGAATTACTTTGAAATGAAACCAAATGTTAGGATTATTCTTTATTAATCCTAACATTTGGTTTCATTTAAAATTGTGAAAAAAATGAATTTATTGTAAATTTATGATAGAGTAAAATATTTCTCTTTGTTCTAAACTCTTCAGGGCAATGGGAAGTGGCAAAGAATTTCATTCCAAATTATATAAGAAGTAATAGTTATTCACAAATGAAATGTGATGCATATAGAAACTGATGAATAGAACTCATTTAACAAGAAATGCGACTATAATAAAAGTAAATATATCCTCGAATATTTAGTTCCTCCCATTAGGAAGATTTAACGAGATTGTTCTTTGTAAAATACCCTGAAGTAGTTATTTAAAATCAATCACATTGTATACAGTAAAAGGAACAATAGCTGTGAGCAAAACAATTACATTACGTTTGCAAATACTCAAGCTGAAAAATAATCTAATTACTTTGAATCTAACAAAGTTTTGTCTGCTTAAATATTTATAAAGCGTTAACTTTTAATTGGAAGGCGTTGTCATTTTTAGCGAAGAAGACTTCGAATCTAATTAGAAACCCTTTTAGTGAGCATATATTAACTCAATTAAGCTATACATTTGAAAAAATTAATTCAATTGTAACTACTGATTTGACATATGCATTTAGTATCAAATATTCCTTTACGTAGAATAAAAATTAGTTATTTCTTGATGGTTTTAATCTAAAATAATCTTTAAAGAGAGAGAATAATGGAGGTAAGAAAGCTGTTTTACATAAATGTAAGATGAATTGTTTATGTTAAGGAACAATAACAAAACTTTTCACGATCTCAGCTTTAATTTCGAGAATTCAAACTCCTTCTTTCAAATACAAAAGATTAGATATGTTGAAATTCTTAGATAAATACATTCTATTTCTAATGAATAAAATTGTATTCCTAGATAAATGTTAAACAAAATCCTCGAAAACCATTAGATCGAAAATTATTTCTTCTTTAATCCTCTTACAAAAGGATAAATTGCTTTTTAGAATAAATTGATGCATTAAAGATAAATTTACGTCTGGTTAAAATAAACATTAAAGCAAATATTTTAAACACAGAGAAACTATTTTAAAAAATAGCCTGTTTGTAGGGTGTAAATTACGTAAACTATTTTCCAGTTTTCAAGCAATACTGCATAACATTGTTACGATTACATATGGCATAGTAAGCAGTAAATGTAAGGGATATTTTAATAATCTATAAGTAACTTATATAAAATTGATATATATATACAGATGGTTATCAAAATAATGAAAACACCTGTGAATAAAATGACATTTTTAAAGTACTTCGAAAGCTTTAAAATATAATAGCAGCTACAAGATTTTTTTATAAATACTCATACATATATTCTAGCAGTATGCGGTAATTTTATTGAAGTTATGGAAGACTTGAATTTTTTTTCTTCAAAAGTTTAAAATGTCGAACATCTCATATGTTCAAAGAAGCCAAATTGTAGGAGCATATCTAACAGGAGCAAATGTAAACGGAATATCCCAGCTTCGGGGCATTTGTAGAGGAAAGGTTTCTAAAGATACACACAGCGTGGAAAGACAAGCCTGAAACAGTGATATAGTAGTAGGTGGAAAAAGAAACATAGTGAAAGAGATTGACGGGTATTGAAACGGATTGTAAAGTCAAAACAGCAAACAACTGCAGCAAAAGTGACCGCAGAACTCAATCAGCATTTGAATTCTACAATGCCAATGATTACAGTTAGAAGGTCTCCATAAACATAACTTTCATGACAGAGCTGCAATTTCCAAGCCACTTGTCACAGATATTAATGCCAAACTTCATCTACAGTGATGTGACAAGCACAAAACCTGGTCGATTGATAAGTGGAAAATAATAAAGTCTGAGGAATCGTTTTTTAATCTTTTACCAACAACAGAGCTGGTGTACGTTGGGACACCTGTACAACAATCATGGTTTGATGGTGTTAGACATCTATCTTGGCACGCGTCACCCGATCTCAACATAACTGAACCGTTACGGTATATTTTAGAGTATACAATATGGAATGAATATCCTCCATCGACATCTCTCGCAGAACTTTTATTATATCGCCATGAAGAATTGTACAATATTCCTTTAAACACTATTCAGCACTTGTATGAATCGATTCTTAGGGAAATCCTAGATGTATTGCATGCCAAATGTGGTCCTACACAATAAAAATGAAGGATTGTGTATAAATCTAAGGCGTTTCCATTATTTTGATTATCACCTTTATATATACATATTTATAAACTGGTATATATATATATATATATATATATTAAATATTTACACTTATTTCTTTTGGATAATTATTTGTTTTAGAATGACTTCGTTGTTCAGTGAAAAAATTCCGTGCAAAAATTTTAAAAAATTACTGCTTAACTTTATGCAGTAAATTCAATAAAAGAAAGCTTACAAGTATTTCAATGTATTATATTCAGCATAATATATGTATTATTCAGGATAACACAACTACGTTTTCCTTTGAAATGAGCTACAAAATAAGATCGTATATCCGCGATCATGCAAGTAAATGTTTCCGAAATAAATCTTTTAGGAAGAAATACATATCCCTTTTTTCCACTATTTTAATATATATATATATATATATATATACCTTTATATATAATTTAAAAAATTCAATCTAACTTTAGAATGTTTTGTTTGATTATGATTCATGAAAACTGTCTCACCATTTCCTATATAGTTATTTTATAATCCATACCTATGTCTTGACGAAATTATTTTAATTGTATTATACTATCCATATCAATTGTATTTATAGTTCGTTTACTTTTTGATCCATATTATTATGGTTACACTTACTACACAAGTATATTAATTCCACTTCTTGGTTGATTTCATTTATTCTTATAAATAAAAAAAATATTATTTTATATTATGTTCCATTCAAATGTTTTTCTTATTTTTGAGATATAATATTTTAAAATTAAAACTGTATAATGATATGGTTTAAAATAGTGAGAACCAATTAGGTAACACAAAAAATTTATTTATTTATTTGTTATATATTCACCATACATATCAATACATTCTCCAAACTGTTCCAAACTCTTTAAAAGCTGTAAACGAAAAATGTCTCAAACATCGGTTTTATTTGAATCCGTCTCAGCATCATAACGGTCAGTTATTCCCTACTACCTTACTTTAAAAACTAAATAAGGCTCAAATCCCTACATAGAACATCAGTAAGCTCAAAGTGCTTACTATGGTAAATCTTTTTTTAAAAAAATTTTATTCATTAAAACCTTTTTTTTAAACTTCATTATAAATAGAACTAGTATTTTGAACAAAGAAATAATTGCCAAGTTTCATAAATACTAATTTTTTTATCATTGATGAAACTGATTTTTGAACAGATTGTATTGTAACCAGTGGCACATACAAGAATTTTTCAAAGGGGGGGGGGAAGTCCACCATTCTCGTATCATGCCCCAATACGCCACTAATCATATCCTTTTGATTTTGTTGACTGATGGGAACAAGAAACAGTGAAAAACAAATTACTGAATGAATAATTAACATTAATCAATGAAACTAATTGTTAATAACAGATACTTAATTAAATTTTACATACTATATATAAAGGATTATAATCAATTGAAAAAAACTAAGGGTGATGGAAAAGGTCTAGACTCTCAGATCCTCCCTCTTGTGGGCACCAATGTATGTAACCATTCTTTAAAACGAAACAATTCAGAACTCTGAATTGATTGTTTATTAACATTACATTTTTAAACTGAGCTGTACGAGAATTTCTGGGGACGAACTATCTAATTTCGAACTAAGAACAGTGGCATGTACAACACTGGTCTGGCATCCCCCTATCCAAACATCCATACCACGGTAAGGTGAAAATTTCGATTCTAGACAATTTTAGCAAGCATCAGGATCACTACACGATGGATCACATAAGGACCATGACTTGATTAAACAACTAGACCAAAACAGCGTCGATCACCAGTTTTTGTGACTCTGAATACTTACTTACCACGAACACTAAAACATTTGAATGAAGCATATTGCTGATAACTTTTCAAAAATGAGAAAGCGATGGATATCTTTTATGAAAAGTCGCTTCAAGTCAGAGTGTAGAAAGAAATAAGAAAATAAAAATAATAATAATAATAAATTAGAAATACGCAATGATGTGTAATTTATAATCTTTATTTCTCTCCTCGTGCACAACAGAAACTGATGTAACAGCCAACGTCTTGAGTAAAAAGTGATTTTTTTAACCTTAATTTCAATGCTTCGGTATGCTTAAGACATTGTGTCAAGTTATTTATAATTGCAAGAATAACTGACATACGTAAATAATTAATTAAATTATAGAGAGCTATTCTCAGAATTAATTGAAATTATAGAGAGCTTCTTAGAAAAAGCCAAAAAAGGATCTTCCTTTCTTCTCTGTTTTACTTTATTTTATTGGAAAAGTATTTCCTACAGGATTGAATAATTGTTGAATGTAAATTATGTGGTCATATTTTTCCCCAAGGAAATCCACCAAGAATTTTTCTCCAGTAGATTTTTTTTAGGAAATTGATTATTATGCTCTGTGACGTTAGCATACATTTATTTCGAATACAAAAATAATTTAGCATGGTAAGAAGATAAAAAGTAACGATTATTTATTTAAAATATAAAACTTTAAAATAAATTCTTTTGGACATTCTTTATGAATTTTTTTATAATACTTAAATTAATAAAAACTTAATGTAAATAACTGAATTAAAACATAATTAAAATTATTCTTTTGTCCTTCAAATCTTTAAGAAGTATTTGGGGAAATTGCTAAAATAAAAGCAAAAAAATGCACTGTCGGATTGTAGTATAAACTTCAAATAGTGTAATTATGTGTGAAGTTATTTTAAAGAGAAAAGCCAAATTCTCATTTTCGTCACGCTCTAGGTTCTTAAAATTTATTTCGGTCATTTTTTAATAAATATAAAAAATTTTTACAATCCTTAATATATATTATTCTTTAATTATTTTTAGCATTATTAATTGTAAAATTTGAGATATTTTGGGGAAAATTTTAGATTGGTTCTCATAAAAAAATATTTCGTTCAAATCACACATTATTGAAGCGTAATTGATTCTTTAAACGGAAGATAATACTTTCAATACTTGAATCTTCTGATGACCATTGACAAGGCTGGTGATACATAAAATCCTGTGGTGTATGATCATAACTGATGTATATTAGAGAAAGCTATTCAGCAAGGGTGATATTCAGCCTTTTAGACATATTTAGTGGTTTCCAAGCTATTTCTCTCAATATTAAGAAAAGTATATTTTCCTTGAATTTACAATACTCCTGAGTGTTTCAAACAATATCATTAAAACAATGTATTATTTATATTAAATAAACAAAATAGGAATAATTCAGGGGAAAATTCAATATTCAAAACTGTAAACGTTCTTAATAAAAATATTAATTTCTTCAGAATGTTATGTATAATTAATTCTAATTCTTAGGAATGGTTTTTAAATTTCTTTGCTCTTTTAAAACATAGAAAATAGATCTGTTTAAAAAAAACACTTTCTTGGTATATTTGTACTTTTTACCTTTCAATACAATTGACAGGATTATATTTAAAATGCAGAGATGCATTCACTCAAAAAATCATTTGGTAAGGTATACGAATCAATACTTTACATTTCAATCATAAACTCAATGAATTGCATGCATTTCTATTTCAAGGAATCATGATGATGATTCGAAGACGAATCACCATGATGATTAAACACGATAAGTATTTTTTCATTAAAAATTCAAAAGGATTTAAATAATGCTAATATTATTCTAATAAAAAGTATTTGCTAATTTTTTAACGTAGTTATGTGCTTTAGTTTGAATTTGTTTACATTGAAAAGAAAATTATTCTCTATCAAGAATGAAATCCACAATAAAGGTCAAGCTTCATATATATATATATATATATATACTTAACCTTTTTATTAGAAAACTTACTAATCATAGAATGAAAAAATATTTCTTTAGCAGTTAAAAAGAATTACCGCAAAATCCGGTGTGTAATGCGCACCGCCATATAACGCCCCCTATACTTTCAAGCTGATATTTTTAATTTTTATGTATATTCGCCGTATAACGCATAACCTCTTTATACGAAGAAACTTGAAGTGAACGTGCACAGTGTTCTTATGTTTTGAGCTAATCTATTTGAGGTTTTATTACAAGCTTTAGAAAAAATAGTACATTTCTAGAACTACAAACCTTTAAGTTCATAAGGGGGGATTGTCGTTTCTTTTAAATTAATAGTATTTTGATCTATATAGAAGCCTAATTTTTTTCTATGCCCATCTTTTTTTTATTTTTAAAGCAATCATTTTTATACCCGTGCACCTGTAATTTTCGATTTTATTTTTTGGGTTAAAAGTGCGCGTAATAACCGCATTTTACAGTACTTAAAAAATGTAAAAATATTATTTTAAATACGGATATTGAAAAACTGAGTTTCTTAGATTCTATGAATAAAAAGATATTATTAATATTTAAGCAATTAAGAAAAGATTTTTTTTTTTGCTTTTTGTCTAAAGATTAAGTTGATTTTGAATTGACAATTAATTAACCATTATCACAGAAGTCAATTAATGATTTGCATCACCTATATGCATCCTTATATTAATATATATATTACTAATTAACCACATATTATATATTTCATAAACAAAGTTTGCTTTAATTTTGTAAAGTACAATTGTAAATCGGTTTTGAATAATCTTTTTATGACTTTTAAGAATGTTTAATTTTAACATTTTTAGAAATGGGTAGAAAATATTTTTTTTGTTTAAAAATCCTTTTAATTTTGTGAATAGACGGGACATGAGTATGAAATCTGAGTGAAAATATAGAAAAATAAATAAATATATATATATATATATATATATATATATTAATAATTTATTTCGCCGTGTATGTTTCACCCCTATTTACTATCAAATGAGTTTTTCTCAGATTTTTCCCCAACAACTTCTTTTTTTCTTCTAAAATTTTAACACATTTTCAGTTTATCTAAATTAGAAATTATTTGTTAATTTTCCAGATACAGTTAGAAAAGAATTAA
Source organism: Trichonephila clavata (assembly GCA_019973975.1). NCBI lineage: Eukaryota > Metazoa > Arthropoda > Arachnida > Araneae > Nephilidae > Trichonephila > Trichonephila clavata. The sequence continues at coordinate 162,230 of BMAO01033815.1, read as the reverse complement.
ATATTCCACGAAAAAAATCCTTTTAAAGCGGTGAGATTTATATCTCTTCTTTCTTTCCTTACGCCCCTTTATTCTTGAAGACTTATGAAATTATTTCACTTCAATCCATATCGTGAAATACATGATATATATTGACAAATGGTTTCATTGTACAGTAGTAAATTTTTTATTATTTCTTTCCCATTAATGTTCTTATTTTGCCTTATGGTGTACGATCAGAAACAAAGCCATCATTGCCAAAACCTATAATTCATTTTAGTGATAGGAAGAGTGGACGAGCGGAACGATGATTTTTCCATGAAAAAGTTTAGATTTGGCCTTGGAAAAGAGCTGTATTTTTAGACCCATTGAGCCATATATCTTCCTTATAAAAATATTAGTATATATATGTATAGAGAAAATGTGGAAGATTGAATAGAATTCATAAAAAAAGGCGTAAAAAGTTACAAGGAGAGTAATGGTTGATAATATTACAGTAGCGTTTTTCTGATAATCTTGTACGACAGCAATTTTATTCAAATTCAAAATGTGTTGTAAAACAGCAACAAGAAAAGATGGGGGAGGGAGTTCAAATATATGTATTTTTATTCATATATTTTAGTGACGTCTTAAAAATCCTAATAAGATGTGGTTCAGAACTTTTTAGTGAACCAGGTTGACTGCAGTTCTTTTGAAATCCGAAAAAACTGAGTCTAGAAAAAAAAAGCTGATAAGTACAGAAAGAGCTTTTGAATGTAAGTGTCCAAGTATTTTTATTGGTGTATACGGTAGCATGCGCAAACATTTTTTTATTGGGTAGTAAATAGTTTTTACTCGGTTTATTGCAAATGGAAGGCAATGCTTACAAAATGCAAAATTAAAACACACATAATTTTTTATGCAAACACTTCTGGAGCGCTCTCTCGACTCTCGTATTTGCTACTAATTTAAAGATGTAAATTTTTTTCCCTATCACTTGCTTGGAACTACACCTCTCTTTGATTCCACTCTCTCAAAGTACCCTCTTTCCACTCCGAATGAGCAAAATATTTTTATTGTGCTATTTAAGATCATAGTTTTGTACATTTAAATGTTAAAAAATACAATTTTAAAATGTTTTTGCTTTTATTTATTTTTTTACTTACATTGACTTACCACTGCCTTCTACAAGACAAATCAATTTTCAAGCCGTATACATTACGGAGACTTAGAAAATTTTCAATTTTTGTTTTTGTTGCTATTGCCAACTGATTGAGGACTTCATATCGAGACTAACGAAATTATACTTTGCAAAGGGCTGGGCGTAGGTCTGCCGTTAGCCGCTGCTTTGAGCACCATGCAGGTGACAGTACGATTTCGTTGGGCTCCATCCCAATTTTGAGGAAACGCATCCTGAGGAATGACCAAGGGCTCTTACCACCTCTCTTTCCCTTCGACGAAAATCACAAGAAGACTTGCGGCTCGATGCATTTTTTTAGGGTCCCCTTCCGCACAGGCACTATACATTCACAAACATCCGTGCCTTCTCCGGGAATCGAACACAGGCCCTGCAACAGTCGGCTTCTCACTCACCACTATGCATTCCAGATGGTCTTTATTTTTCCTTTTAAATATTTGCACCGCCTCTTCGCAACACACTATCAGTTTACTCTCTCACTCACACACACATACACTTTATCTCACTATATCGGCATAAATTTAAGTGGAAAAAGAAGATTCAGTCGTTATTTGACTTCTTTTGGCACCTTGAGATTATCTGGTCACTTTCTAAATGATTACTAAATTATTTTGGGATTTTATATTATTCATTGTGTTCTACAGAACAACATCATATTTTATAGTGAATTCCTACAATTTTAGCAGCAAATGTTTTGTACATAGCACTCTATTTATCATCGATGATCCTCAAAACTTACCACAGTTTAAGCGTGTAACAGAAAACATATCATAAAGTTATACGAATGTACGAGATAAAACTGGAATTTAATTTCTATCACACTTTATTATGCGACTTATTTGTTTTATGGGAAAGACATTATTGTTTGTAGGTGCAGATCAACTTAACTCAATAAAAGAACGAAAAAGATGGAAGAATAGTTAAGTGACACAAATTTATACATTATCAATAATTTCTTTTGATATAGATTTGCATATTTAAAAAACATAACATTCATAAAATCTATCAAGTCATATTCAGTGCGATTCATTTCTCAAAATAAAGAACCTTTATAATATAATTCAATACTAATAAATATTCCATACTTAATGAATTACATTTCATGAAATTTGTTACACAAATATAACATCAAGGTAGTCAAAGGTTTTGATGCATTATATATATATATATATATATATATATATATATATATATATTTGTAAAATAATCTTTTGTGTGATATTAACCTCAGAAGAAGACGAATAAACATTCCTTTATTTAATTTTAGAGATAATACAACTTGTGGATTTTCCAAGTGTATTTTACATGAGGTTGTTTTATGAGTAATTTGTAATTAACTACGAGACCAGTCATGTTTCCTTCTTTAACTTGATAATGTTGAGTGATTATCCTTTAAAAAAGTGCAAAAATAAATTACAAATGCACATTTGAAAATTATTTCTTCCAGTTACAGTACTTAGTTTTGATTTTTTTTATTTTACTTATTTTTAGGCAATTCATATATAAATTAAATCCTTGTTTAATATTTTTTCAGAATATGGATGCAAAACTTTTGTATGAAAAATCACTATATGTGAAAATTACATTTTTTAGAACTATTTATACTATGCTCTATAAAAGAAAAAACATTCTGTTGTCTTATCAAAGTATTTGATCCTTTAATTTCGTACCGATATTATCTTAATTTCGTGGCTGAAAGGCACAATTTCGATATGTGCACATGGAATATTATAAGCAAAAAGTAGAATTATTTTTAATCTGTGCATATATTGCAGCTTTATTAGTTTTTATTTTTTTTAATTCGTGTAGTCATTCTGTTTTTTTAGCAAAATTTTTATAGCCAAACAATTTTTTGACAGTGAAATCAATTCTTCCAATGTATGAAAAATTAAATAAATAAAAAGTTGTTGAACCTTTTTCTAAATTTTTTGCACGTTTATTTTTTAAACTGTTTTACCTTTTATTCTTTGAATTCTGCTTCGATCAGTATATTTTAATACTGATATGGATACATTAAACTGTCATTAGTCAGGGCTTCTTTATCATTGGTGTATTTTGTGTTGAGGGGTATAAAAGAAATTTTAAAAAATATTCATTGTATCAACATTTAGCTTTTCAGAACAAAATAATAGATCATTGTTTGAAAGGTTCTCTAAACTTTTCTTTACCTCGTACCTTTTATATTTGCTTGCATTCATACCATTGGTGAGAAAACAAAAATTATTTTCTTCGAACCATCTTCTAAATGGTAACCCTAACCGAACAAAAAAAAAAGCACCACATGCTTAAAAATAAAACTTATCAAACATTACCTCTCCTCCCTTCTATTTTCTCTTTAAAATTAAATATTCAAAAATAATTTTAGATTATAGGTTCTTTTGAAATTTTGTACGGCAACAAAACGCTTTCATTTAAAAATACTTCTAGCTTTTTTGTCGTTAGTTCTTTGAGCAAACAGAAAAGTTTAATAACTTTTCCGACGTGAATTGCTTTTCCATGCGCTCTTTTTTTTTTTTGGAACTGTTCGAAGTTTCAAGGAATCATTTCGTCGACAAAATTGCTTTGTTCTCATTCGGACAAACTTTTCCAAAGGATGTTTTATAAGTAATTTCTGTTGATATGTAGTGCCTTGTCTTTTGTTCCACTGCTTAAAATTAAATACAGGAGTGTTCGAAATCCTTTTTTTCTTCTTTGTATTCTGAGATTTCACGAAGCTACTTTGAAAATATCCCTCGAAAAAGAAAAGGGCTTGATTGTTATCGAAAATATTTTTGTGTGCAAGTATCAAGATTTTTACGTTGCGATTTGTTTCCTGCATAATTTTTTCCAGGAAATAAGTGTTGCATAAAAATCGAAGCATTAACACGAATGAATCACTTGAAATATATCAATTCTAAATTTCAGCAAATAAAATGCGTAGTTGTACCATCTGTTATTTTCTTTACCTTAGAGAGAAATATTCTGTATAGCATCTGGATAAGTGGCTGTTTCTTTAATATTGTTTATATATAGTTTTTATGATAAAAACTTTTCTTTGTAATAGCTGCATTTTTTTCTTGGAAATATTCTTAAAAGCTTGGAATTCATCAATATCCTTTATAGATGCATAGTATGAATGAAATGTAAGTATTTTAAATATAAAAAAGCCATTCTTATACCAAACTTTAGTAATCGTACATTCTTTTAAAGGAAATATTTTGAATTTTTTTAATACCATAGTTAGAAAAATTCACGTAAATATTACAGAATTATGTCTGAAAACTTTTTAGTCTAATTATTTAGTCCTGTAAATTTAATAAGGTTCTAAATTTAGTTAAAATTAACTGAATACATCCCGTAAATCATACATTTTCATTTCTTCCACAGAGACATCTTCAAAAATTCCAGATATTTCAATAGCTGGAAGAGATATCTTTCCTATTTTTATTCTGATTTTAAACTTTTAAATGATCGTAATAAGTCCTATGTATGTGTATGAAACTTAATTAATAAATTATATACAAAAAATATTTAGGTACTCTCATTTTGTTTCTAAAAGTACACTTAAATTGTTTACCAATGATTACAAGAGAATCTATTTCTTAAAATAATAGTTAAAATATACATGTTTCTCTTGTGATTTCCTCTGTTGCATTAGAAACTTCAAATAAAATCTAAAGGAATAAATCTTATGGACTTTCAAATATAAATTCAATTCACACAAGTTTTTAAATTTCTTTATACAAAATTTCTCAACTACTAGTGTAAACGACGCATACTGCTGCATGAAAATTTTTAAATTGCTTAAGACAATAAATTAATTTTCCAGTTGAAAAAGTAAAATTTTCTTAGAGATATATTCTGAATAAATTAAAAGAAATAAGTTATAACATATTTATGCTTCTTTTACCTTAAACAATGGTTTGAAAATAAAAAAAGAACAAAAACCTTCTTGACAGAAAAGAAAAATAAAAAAAAACCTCAATTTAAATAAAGTCCATATGTCATAATAAAATATAAAGTGCACTTTTAGATCGTATGTTTTTGAAGCCCCTTCAAAAAATAAATAAAATAAAATAAAAACACTAGAGAGCATAAAAGTCAGAAAAAAATACAACACATTTGTATTTGACGCACCAGAAAATATTTGCGCACGATATGCGCTTTGAGTTCTGCCTGGAACTAGTGTTCTGGAAATCTCACTCCAGACATATGTTTCTAGGATTCCCAACAAAATGCGACTAGCAGAGACTTTCGGAAACTTGCATATATTTTATTTTGACGCCTCCTCTACCAGACAGGGATAAATCGTATTTTTGTATGAATAGAAAAATAAAATCGTACAGCACATATAAAATGCCAAGCATTTGTTATTCTTCTATGGAATAATATTTTTCAGTTTTATTCGATAGAAAATACATTTCTTTGTAAATAATACTAACAAATAAAGTACATTTATATCTATAACTTAAAATTATCACTGAAGCAACTATAATAAGGATACACAAAGCTACCAGTTCGAGATCTAATCCATCGCCGATGTTGCCTAATGGTCATGGTTACGAATTCGTGGCAGGGATGTCACGGGTTCGAATTCAGATTTCACTGAATGCCCGCCATGCAGGAAGGGTTAATACACGTTAAATGTGTTGAGTTCTATGGCGTGGTAGTTAGGAGAGAAAAGAGCCAGATAAGGTGTCGTCCTTGACCGAAATTTGACCGAGATGCAGAATTATGAGATCAGTAGCCAGTAGCCCTCTTGTAGCTTTAAAGTACGACTTCAATATAACTCTTACTCACCCACTCAAAATGTAATTCTGCCAAAAAAAAAATTTCAAATGTGGAGATTATCACGCACTGAATATAACTCATGCCAGAATCCTCGTATGATACGATATGAAAATCTGATGATAAAGGCTCATTAAATCATTTGACAGCTTAATGCGTGGAGTTTTCTAGTTGCTTATCATAAACTAATAAAATAAAGCAGTTTAAAACATATTTCCTTTTAAAATGTACATTAATTAAAAAATAGGATGCGTGAATGCGTGAGTGTGAAAATAAAACGTCACTATAAAGCAACACGAGACTTTTTGTAACGTACCTCTTAATTTTGAACCTTCATCAAGAGATGAGAATGCCCTCCCCCCCCCTCTCCTATAAACTATCACACCACACAAACGGAAGGACATTGAGCCTCGACAGATTTAATGTGCATCGGCCCTCTCTACAAAATGGGTTTTTAAAGGCACTAGGACTCAAACTTGTGACACTGTGGTCACGATTTCATGACCCTAATCACTAGGCTACCTTAGCCACAGTTAAAATGTTAGACCTAGAGCAGCGTTTCTCAAACTGTGGGGCGCCCCCCCCCAGGGAGGCGTGACAACTCAACGAGAGGGGCGCGAGCATATTGAAAAGCGTAAACAAATAATTATTTTAAAAAATTATTAATTTGCTGAAAGTATACAATCAAAATTCATTCTGACATAATAAAAATCAAAATACACATTTGCACTGAAATAATAAGTTTGTAAATGTACAGCACAGTACCGCACAGTGTATTTATACTCAATTTAAGTTATACTACAAGAGAAAGTTTAATGATTACTAGTGACCCCATGGGCTTGTCATATATAAAATTATATACAAAAATTAACATTTATCTTATTAATTTGTAGGATTATAATTAATCCCTTTAATGCAGATAAAAATTAACGCGATTTGCTTCCCATTGTCGCCATTTTCCACGCAGGCACATGTATGTGATGTATTGGGGGAGAAGAAATAAATAAGCAAATCCTTTGAAATAAGTAAGTCCTTCGCAAACCCTATCAAGGTCCTTTTATGTATTCCCAAGTCATCGTAATAATTTTATGGATAACAGTGCACAGAAAAGATCGTATTTTGGAAAGAGGTATATATACGTCCAGATCAATTAACGCTTTGGGTGAGCGAAACGTTTATATACGCCGGTGGGACTTAAGTGGTTAAAATCGTATTGTACATTTAGCGTCAAAGTATAGTATTATTAAATTCAGTGTATTGTTATTGTAAGGAAGGGGGGCACGCGATGAAAATTATGATTCAATGATGGGTCGCAAATATTGAAAGTTGGAGAAGCACTGACCTAGAGGCTAAGAATATTTTGTTAAATTTCTTTTTATGACTTTATTTCTCATTGAGAAAGAAATGCATGTGATTGCCAACGACTTCAAAGAAGGAAAATAATTTAGAAAAAAATATTATTTAACACGATTATCAACACAAAATTATAAATATTTTTTTTTCTTTTTTTTAACCCAAGAAATTTCTTTTATGTGCAAAGGAATTGCTATTTTAAGTTTTCTTTCACGTAGCAATGTTTGTTTTTATCCCTCTTCTTAAAATTCTCCAGAAGAATCGAACTTTAAAGGGTTGTTTGGTTTTATAGGTTGGAGCTTATGGTTGGTACATATTGGGCTGTCAGTTTAGTGTCAGATAAAAAGGTTATAGTGAAGTCTCTTCGCTATAGTTTTATAACACGCCGAATTAAGCGCTTCTTCTATTTTTTTACGAGATCACTCGGTACTTCAAAAAAAGAAACGAACCTTACAGTGGTCACATACGATGTGTAACATCTGAAATGTTATCGTGGTAAATTCGAAATAGCAAATTAAATCCTGAAAAATGGAATCGAGTATAATAGAAATAATTTTCTATGGAATAATTATATCTTTAATGAAAATTTTATTTAATTAACACAAGGAGTAATGCAATTTTTTATCAAAAATAATTATTCTTGTTCAATTTGGGGAAGAGAGGTAACTTATGATAACTAAAATATGAACATATACTTGTGATTTCAAAGTATTTAAAAACCGTTGAAAAATAGAGTTAATAACGGTACAACTGTTAGTAGTCAAAACATTTCAATTTGTGTTTATTTCGAGCTTGAGTTCATCATTCAAAAAAGCTATGAGTGGCTCGGCTTCTAGCAAATTGAAGTTAACTTTAAAATCCCCACTCAAAATCATGGGAAGTGAGTGATAGTTTTTTTTTAAAAAAGAGCAGAACCAAATTCGGTATATGGTAAAAGTACAAAATGCGGAAATCTTTAATTTTTTGAACCATTTGATTCGGAGAAATGTATACGACAACCGAAATCATTGTCCTCAAATTTCATACACAACGAGCCCTGAGACTTGAACAATTGAGCGTAAGAATCCGCAAGTTTGTCCATTTTCAAATAAGGATTCTGCCGCACACATATCCCCAATATCTTGACTAACAATACCCAGTCCTTTTGTTTGACGATAAGTAATATCCATATGTCTCGAGTCAAAACATGTCAGTTGTTCTGTTTACGATAGATTGCACCACCAGCTGCTCTGTGGCCCAGTCGTTTAAATTGCTGGCAGCAATCGAAGTCAGGTATCGAAACACGTTCGTCATTGTCAAACCACGACTCTGCCTAAAGGACTTAGCTTCTTCTCTGATCCTAAAGTGAGAAAACAAAAACAAAGATCCCACGGCCTAGACCGCAGGGGAATGGGGGAGGGGGGTGGAGCCCCTCCGGAATGAAGGAGAACAAACAGAACTTCACTGGCCAGGGTAGTGAAGTGGCACCACCAAGCGCGCTGATTAGTCAAATTAAATAGCGCGCGCTTCCCCAACTTCCTGTTACGCATTTCCGTCCCTTTTCACAAAATCACTCCCACAAATTTCCAGCAATCGAGAGGAAAGATGTTACACATCAAAAATAATTTAATATGTTACAAAGAAGGTGAATTGTATTGATCTAGGTGGATGATAATATCTGCATTTGTAAGTAAATGATTTGCGCTCCTTTCTTTCTAAGTCATCTTCTTTTGTAAATATGCAGCTTCATATAATATGATGTATATAAATTATCAATAAATCTTAAAACAATGAAATTTTTTCCCTATTCTCAAACAATTGCAATCAAACACGATTTCTGATACCTAAGAAAATTATATTTTTTGAAGTGCTTCATGTATTTTAAATCAGGATTTAAATAAAAAATTTAGCATTTTATAATGTTACTTCTTAGAACAAGTCCAAATTTGTGAGAGTAAAATTAACCCTTCATAATTATGGTTTGATCCTCGGATTAAAATATTCGAAATGAAATTACTGGGAACCTATATATATATATATATATAGTCAAAATTTCTCTACAAGAGAGAGATGAATAAACATTGAACAAAACTGAAAAAATTGAAATTTAAAGTTAACCAGACAATAGATTTTAGAAACGATATATGAAAAAATAAAAATAATAGAATTAAATATAAAAATATGGATGCTACAGTATTATATATATTGCTGACTTAAGAGACAGCTTATACATAAAGTAATTTATATAAAAATGGGGTTGAACATGTTTAGGTACCGTATTTACTCGAATCTAAGCCACACTTGTTTTCCAATGTTAAGGCTACTGAAAATCGGATGCGGTTTAGAATAAAAAAAAAAAATTCGTTGGAGAGGCAATTACAGAAATTTCAAGTTCGTGTAAGTTTAAAGTAGGGGTAAAATAACTAATTATTTACTTTTAGTTAATATTTTAAATTTATTTTAATTTCGTAAAATTGGATATTGGTAAACCATTTTATAATATTTTTTATTTTTCACAAAAACTAGTTGAGAAATAAGGTTGCAGCTAAAATTCGAGAAAATACTGTAATTTCAAATTCTATATATATTTATATATTGGAAAAGTTACAACAGGGGTTACACGCCTCTATTATCCAATAATTTCTACAGAAAATTGTATTTGCATTCACCCCTGAATGTCATTGGCCTCAAAACGTGACTTATGAGCCATTCTGTTATAGCTCATTGTCGATGTTCCGAGTCCCATTGCAGGTACTATCAGGTACATTACTGACTATGTAGTGTCAAAACAAAAACGCGACTTAGGCTCGCGTTGCGTAAGTTCATACTCAGCAGTGTACGCTTCACTGTGTGTTGAGTCCCTCCGTCTGGGCAACCTAAGTTGCAACCAGTGACATCGGCTACTGCTGCTTTGTAGTTGCGGTAAGCAAGTGTAATAGTCTCCGCTCTTCGTTGGTATGCATGCAGAGGAGACTGACAAACCTCTGGTTAGCTATTCATCTAACGCCATCCACAAAAAACTTTCGACAAGTTGATTACGTGTGGGCAGTACAACCTACGTGAAGTTAATGTTACGATGCATCGACAGATAACGATTTGGCCTATATCTAAATCTGATATATCAGATGTTTTTCCACAAGATGTCATTTTAGTACTCAATGCGAGGAAGGACTGAATGGCTGCTTTATTTCCATCAACATCAGCCGCATCTATGCCATAGTTTTTTTCTCAGAACGAGTTTATTTCTTTTGGTGATAATGATCTGGCTGCTCGGTATGTGTATATATATGTGTGTGTGTGTGTGATGAATTCCTAGCCCTTTATATGCCACTTCCTGCAAGGACAACTCAACCCCCCTCCCACATAAGTACTTTGACTTTAACTTCTGTGGACATACTGAAAACACGTGGAGGAATGGTACAGTTGCTTCTTATCGACGTTTAAAATAGTACTCGTCTCTTGACATTCCTTGGGGGTACAGAACGATTTGCTGAATAATTGAAGTAAAGTATCATTTGAAAAATGTCTGCACTCTTCATTATTCCAAGTCATGATATATATATATTTCAGAGAGAGATATATACATTAATAAAAATCTATCTATATATACATATATGTATATGTATATATAGATAGTATATGTATATATACTATATATGTATATATGAGTGAGAGAGAATATTAACGTCGCACTGATTAGCAACACGAGGGCTTTGGGCGACGGTCCGCGTAATTTTGAACCATGGTCAAGTGACGCGGACGACACCTGAGCTGGCACCCCCCTCTCCTAACTACCACGCCACACCAACGGGAGGACGTTTGAGCTCTCGACAGATTTAACGTGCATCGCTCCCCTACACGGCGGATATTTAGTGGTACTAGGATCGAACCCATGACACGCTAGCCATGATCCGATGCCTAGACCACTCGGCCACCGCAGCCTATATATATATATAGAGAGAGAGAGAGAGAGAGAGAGATTTTTATTAATGTATCTCTTTCTATATAACAATTTAATTAACAGGACAATTTTATCAATTAATTACATTTTTTTTTGTCTTTATATTTGTGTCGTGTATAACTTTAGAAAGTGGACTGTCACTCAAGTATCATTTTCGTCACTTGATTAAATTTCATAATTATGAGTCTATTGACAAAAGTCCTTGCATTGCTTCAATATGTTAAGTTAATAAATAATCAATCTATGTATAATGTAAAGCTAAAAATTCGTGATACTTTTTGTATGCGTTATTAAACAAAACCACTTTTTTCAATGAAATAAATTCAATATTAAAAATGTTTTTTTTCTTCAAAAGATGGAATGAATTTTACATTTTAATGGAGAAAACTATTATCAATCTAATGTCAGTTTTGAATTCAATGGGAAGCTCCTGATTGCATTTATTAACACCTGAATGTCCGTTGATATTGACTGGACACCGGAGTTTGTTTAATTTGTTCTCCTTTCCGCATTTTTTCCAAAAATTTCGAAAATTTTTCGTGATCTTTAATTATTTTCCGGAGTGATTACACAAAAACTGTTTTGGGGTTCTAGGTTAATTGGGAGAGATTTTACAACTAAATATACCTAGAACGTCCGCTAGTGTCGTTTCGACACCTAGAAACTTTATTGTTATATATAGCTGTCATTCAGCAAAAGATATTTCCCCGGGAAGATACCATCAGTAAAACAAATTTCTGGAAGTAACACTGCACATTTATTTGACATTGAATGCAGTGTTATTGGGTTCACAGCTAAAATAAGTCAGTTATATTAAATCGTTGTGTCTAAATGTTTCGTTACATATCATTTGCATATCTGCTATTACGTTCAAATTACGTAAGTGCAAGTTACTTGAAAAATCAGGTAAATACTAAATTTAAAGGAATCACAAATTCACTAAAAGACAAAAAATACGAATTTAAGAGTGTAATGGAAAATGCGACTAAAAAATGTGTGCCTCTTGCATGAAAATGGCGCGCGGAAAATGTACAGGAAAAATTGAATATCACTGTATTCATTGCAAATGAGGATTGTATAAAACATTATGTATAAAAACGATAAATACTGATGAAAAAACTTGCATTCCCAGAAAACTTACGATTTTCCTTATTTTACTAATATTTAGGAATACTACTGTTTTATTCCATTTCACAGGACTAAGTAATTTATTTTGTAATATAAGTTCTATAATATAAGGGCCAGTTTTCTATATTATAACGGGTCATTATGTATGATATTTGCATGAAACAATATTAAAAAGTCTTAAAACTAAACCCTACTGAACAGTAATTCAGAAGTTATTTAGTTATTAAAATTATTTTATGTATTTTACACCACGGTGTGCTTGAAACGACACTGATGGACGGTAATCGAAATCTCAGGCGTTCTAGTGTTAAGCGACCTTTATGAATGTAGGCTGTTATAATTATGTTTGTAAAATTAGCAGAGAATTAATATGAAGCTGAGTGAAATCTGAACCACACACAGGAAAAAGTTAGTTAATGCGAATTATTAAGTTAACGAGCATATCAATTTCAAATAAAAAAACAATTATCTAAATTCCAGTTAAATAAATGTGCAATAATATATAGATTTTAGAATTTCTATGAACTATTTTTGCTTTTTTTCATACATATAACTGATAATTTATAATCAGAGTAATTGATTCAAAATTCTTTAATTAACCACAATGCGTGCACTCAAAATTCTTCAACTGTTAAAACAAATTAACTCTATACATGAAAGATATATGTTTTTTTGTATTAAAACATATTGTTTGATAAACGTCAGATATACTCCCAAAATAAACTCCATTACAGTTTAATGGGTATTTAAAAAAAAAGGAACGAGGCTTTTGAGTTAGTTAAAACATTTCAACTAATTATATAGCCTTATTGATTGCAATAACCGTTACCGGTTCCTTTAATAAAGAGCTTTTATTACCGAAACTAAGTATTTTATGAGGCCGATAAAAGTTAATTATCTTTCTGAATTAGTAGGCTGTAAAATTCATTATCACATCTTGGAGAGAAAAAAAAGAGTCGTATAATAAATGGATGAAATAACGTATCTTATTAATATAAAATCACAAATTATGTCGTTAGTGAGAGTATGTGTATTTTCAACATGTTCCCTTTGTTATTTCTTCCTTAATTTGAGATATTTTCAAGAAGATAGCTTCATGTTGAACTTAAAAAAATATGTTTCATTTTCATTCAATGTAAGTTGCAAGGAAATAGCTATTCGAAATTGATATCTTTTATTTCCATGATCACGGCATCAGTTTGAAATCTCTCCCTGTCACAATTTAATCTTTATAATACATAAACTATATATATATATATACAGGCAGATAGATATATAGATAGATTTTTATATAATATAGGAGACTCATAAATTATTTAAATATTAAAGAATAAATACACATAATTAAAATATGAGGAACACAAGTATTAAAAGTGGAGTCAATTTTCTTTCTCTTTCTGTTTATATACTTATCAAAATACTATAAAATAAGAAATGCATAGACGCTCTAAATTCAACATTATTAAAAAATGTTACACACCTAAAGAAGTTTGGAAACTTAGATTATGCTAGAATGAATGACCAACAAACTAGTTATTATCAGATTCTTTGATCGAAATACAACTTCCACAAGATTGAAATTGAGGAAAAATTAAGAGATATAATATTATTTTTATTCAAATAATTCTAAACTAACACGCAGGATGTTACTGAATTCATCCGACAAATTCAGAAGGGCAGCATGAGGGGGACGACGAATCACAATAGAACACGGGTCCACAAAACACGTTTAGTCGGTAAAAATCACGATAATAGTAGCCGTCGGGAGGAAGATCAGTCAGACGAGGGGGGTGGAGAAGCGAATGCGGAGATTTGGAGAGCCGTGGTATGATTGATGGAACCTACCGTTTTGAAAATTTCACACTCGTTTGAGGAGAATAAAAGCGGCGAGCAAGTTATAATAGATAGGCCTTGCATAAAGTGCGGGTTTTAGATTGTATTTGGTAACAATACTAGATTACACGAACGAGGAATATATGCAAATATACACCTCGTGTAGGACCGAGTAGATTACACTGAACGCTAATCACACAAAATGCACCAGGACCCTTTTTCTAGAAGGCATTGCCAGCCTCATAGACCTCAATCCTCTGGATTTCTTCAAGGGTCACCTAAAATCGATTGTGTATGAGTCACTGACCACCTACAATTGGAGGATCTCACGTCTCTTGTCATTTCCGGTATCAGATTTGTTTGAATGCGTCTAACAATCCTTCGTCCGTAGGTGTCAGTTGCGCTGTGACCAACACGGCACACCGCTTCGAACAATCCACGTGGCAATCACTTGATGCATTTTTGACGTAGAGCTGAGAGGTATTGTACGTATTATAAGAATGCTTTACGTCGAATAAACGTATTTCTCACCTCTTATTTCCTCTATTCATTCCACTCTACGTCACAACTTTCGTAACGGTTTTTGAAAAATTACTCCAATTAAGCGTGGTTTGCGACCCCATGTTTTATGGTGGTTTGTTGTACCTATGTGCTGCTTACTGTTACCCTTTTGAATTCGTCGGTCAAATTCGACAACACTCTGTATTTACTAAAGTAAAAAATAAAAATATAGGTATAATAAGAGAGAGAATATGTATATATATATATTTATTTTAAAATTTCTGTATTATTTCTTTAGCATTATGATCCTAAAAAAATTCATTCGTATAAATTTTTAAGTGTATATATTAATTTTGAACTACGGTATAACTAGCTACGGATTATGAAGATAGTTACTTAATTGTAAAAAAAAATATCAGTGAACTGTGATAATTTATATTATATTTATCAATAAAGAGAGAGAAAAAACATCCTATAGTTAGTTGTAAAGAACAATTTTATCTTTATGTATATATTAGACACCTGAGCCTGCCTCCCAAACTTGAACGCCCCTCCAAAAAAAATACTTAATGTCTCAAAGCAGGTTTAACGTACATCAACCCCTGTATATGACAGCTCCTTAGTGACACTATATATATATATATATATATATATATATAAAATTTTCAATATTTGAGAATTTGGATATTTTCAGATTAGCTTACCAAGTTGCAATAGGGGGAGGGTTGGCACCATCAAACTAGTTTAACCCCACTTATCGGTCCTAAGTCTGAGGTTGCACTTGGATATTTTATAAATTTTATCTTATGGAATTTTAATTTCGTTTGAAAACTTTGGATCTTCATTATTTTTATTCGTCATTGATATTTTGAAATGGGATGTCGTATTCTAGGATTCATATGGTTTCGAATTTTTGCTTAATTATAATTGTATGATTTATATATATATATATATATTATATATGTGTGTGTGTGTGTGTGTATGTATGTATGTATATATATGTTACCAGCAAAGTATGAAATCCTGCATTCTATAGAATGCCTAATGAGAAACCGGCAAAGTGGCAAAGTATGAAATACATCTCAGATTCATTTCGAATATTGTCAAATGGCATGACATAAAACTTGTAACGCTCGTCTCAGGCACAGAATCTGTTAGTTGTACATTGCTGCTTGTTCGGAAATGGCAAAATACTCAATTTTATTTAAACTTGTTCAACAAAAAATTGGTTTCTTCCTGTGCTACCTGAAAATGGAGGAGCAAACTATAGTGTTGGAGAAGGTGCCAATGTCTATAGCAGGGTCGGCAACCTATGTCACATGTGCCACATGTGGCAAGCGGTATAATTCTGAATGGCAATTTGCACTACTCAACAAATTCGTAAATTTTTTAATTGTTTCAAAAATGCTCTACTGTGTGGTTCGTTGAATCATATTGGTCGATTGGTTTGACACGCAACAGCTAAAAGGTTGTCGACCCATGGCCCATAGACATAAAACTACTATCCAACGGCTAAATGCCCAAAATTCAAGTTGATGCTCAAAAAAAAAAAAAAAAAAAAAGTTTTTTCTTAACTGAAATTATTTACTAGAAGTTAATAACTGATATAAAAAAAATGCTAAAATGACTACTAAGAAGGAACCCAGGGACTATTGGTTGCTGAATAGCTATGATGTGATGTTTGCGGAAAATAAAAGTTAACTCATTTAAACTGTTAAAGAAGGCATCAGTACCATAAAACAGTGGTCCCCAACCTTTGGTCCATGGATCAAAGGGTATCAGGCCACTCAAGGAGCATTAAATTATTTCCATTATATTTACTGGGGTGTTTGAACGATTTTCCACGGAAATCACTTCATATTTTATGTAAAATAATTTTATAATTATTTTTGGTGCTACTGAATTTTAAGCTGAAGGCATGTTTAAATACAATTAAATTATAAAATCAAAACAATTTAAAATATTAATAATTAACGTCCCACCCTCAGTGGGCTGCCGTAAAATTACCAAACGTTGACCAATCCGGAAAAGAAAACTGTTGGGAAGAACTGCTATTCGGTATTACGTCAGAGATACATTCCCCCCCCCCAATGGGGCTGCAGATTGGTATTTTTACAATTTTCAGACCTAGTAAATTCCCCAGGGGCTGGTAACCCTTTTTAGTGTGGCACCATGTAGGCGATACCAATTGCCACCGGTAATTTTAACACCCAGTTTGCCGATGTGAACTTGTTCTAGGAATTTAATTTGCGAAGAAGAAAATTAAATTCCGGATATTGGGATGTGATAGAATTCTGAAAGAACTTTTAACCAAATATAAATATATTACACATTATGATATTGAACTGTACATTCACCTATGTGAAGCTTGCCAAAAAAAACCAGAAAATTATTTTAAAAAAGTTATTGTAATAGAAAACTTCGATTTTTTTCCGAATGCCAATATATTGGCACTTGTAATAAGTGAGAAATAGGATGGTTTGTATCAACTTGAAACTACTGAAGGAATTTTAATACAAGTATATGCGAAATCACAATTTAGAAATAATTTTTTTAATGGCAGTCTCATTATTTAGACAGAATAACATTTGTACTTTTAGGAATGTAAGTCATTGATATAATATCCTTATCATGACCTTTTTTCATACTTTGCCTAAATACCTTTAGCCATTCTGTAGAATGCCGGAATTTCATACTTTAACGGTAACATATATATATATGTGTGTGTGTGTAATAATTTAATATGATACGGGAATGTAAATCATTACAATATGGTATATTCCGTAAAATTCTTTGTTTTTATCTTGTAGCGGTATCATCTATATAAGCCAGTAACTACCTCCGCACCAAGGTGATCATTTTGGTGTAGTGGATATGTTACTCGGCTTCGGATCCAAAGGTACCTGGTTCTATCCTACCGGATAACCGCGCCACTTCAATCTTTTGATGACAGCAGCGAAAATATACTTGTTTCGTACAATTATTCTATAAAGCTTGTTTCAATAAGGACATTTTAACGAAAAATAAGATTCTGTGTCTTATTGAACATTGAGGAATTTGAAAGAAATGATGAAATTTGGAAGGTTTTTATAGTTTGAAATAATGTTCTCATGTGACGTCTTTACTCCATAACTATATATATATATATGTAATTTCACATAAAATTATAGCTCTAACACCTATTTATATGAAATTGGACTTCATGTTGATGGGAAAAAAATTGTAAACTCATTATTATTTCAAATAAATGGGCTATCATTTCCATTGTCTAAACAAGTAAATGAGCCTTTTAATCAAATTCTAAATTTTGCTTAATATTTTTGAATAACGTTTTTTCCCCAAATATTCTCTAGTATGTGTAGTTTTTATCATTTTCAGTCTGTTAATGTGTATGTTTTTCTTTTCTCTTGACAGGTATCCTGGGAACAATAGGAAATGGCCTGGTACTGGCCATGTTCCTGCGGTTCCGCGGTCTCATCACCCCTACCTCCCTGCTACTCATCAACTTGGCCGTCTCTGACCTGGGGCTCATCCTCTTAGGATTCCCCTTCTCCGCATCCTCTAGTTTCGCAGGAAGGTCAGTAGTATCATCTATTGATATCTCCTCATTTCATAAATGTTAAAAGAAATATAATTTTTTTTTCATTTTTATCTAATGCATATATATATATATTAAGAGTGAGAATCATGTCAAGTTAATTTCATTCAGAATAGTAGATTGTTATATATGCCGCACTTTGCACGAAGGCTATTGGTGATGGACTTCTTTATTTTGAATTTCAGCTAGAATAGCAAGAAAGACATCTGAGCCTGCCTTCCAAACCTAAACGTCCCTCCAAAAAAAGGTACTTTAAGTCTCAAAGCAGGTTTAACGTACATCAACCCCAGTATATGGACCACATTAACCCCTGTGTGGAATCGACATTATCATATGATTTTTTTACTCTCATCTGAAATTGTTTCAACCTTCTTTTCACATATCAAATATTTCTACGTTAGAGTCTCTGCTAAATTATTCAAAAACCGATAATTACATCTTTTTTCAAGAATTTATATTAGCTTGAGTGTATTCACCATTTCCCACTTTATATTCCGATTTTCTGTCAACACCTACTCTATGACAAGTGCAAGATTCCGTGTGCTGTACAATCATGCCAAAGAATATCTAAAAGAACAAATGGACTTTTCTGAAACAACTAGGGACATAATAAATTAAAATTACAATTAGTGTCGGCTATGATATTAAAATAAAACATTTCAAATCATCCTCCAATTCGACAACTTAAAAAAAAATTTAAGAATTAATTGTTTGTATATATATATACATACTACATTATCAAAAATATACAAATACGAGATGTGGCACAAAAAAAACCGAGACTGGTCTAATAAATCATTATAGTTACAGAATTGGTTCTCCGTGACACTTCTGGATTCGGTGCTGCCATTGCTGGTAACAGTTTTGTATTGAGGTTTCCGGAAGTCCTTGCATGATATTCTCCGTTTTTGACTGAACCTCCTCAACTGAGATAAAATGCGTTCTCTTTCAGCCAAATTTAACTGTAGGAAATAAAAAAGCCTCATGGGGGCCAAATCAGGTGAATAAGGAAGATGTCCCATCATAGTAATATTTTTACTGGCCAGAAACTACTTGACAGTTAGGGCCATGTGATTAGAGGCATTGCCTTGGGGGAACAGCGATCTATCACTCCCCAATTCCTGCCTTTTTCTCCTATATTAACGAAATCATTTTATTACTTTAATGTAGAAGTGTTGAGTAACTGTTTGTACTGATGTGAGTAGGAACCAACTCATATTTCGAATTTCGGCAATGTTTTGGACTGTAATCGCTGACTTTTGGCCTCCAGAAAGTTCATCAGCTTCCGAGCTGACTCTTCGTACTGAAAACGTTTTATGTCATTCAAATACATCTGCACAAGACAAAGTTTCATCTCCATAAACATCGGTTAGAAGTTGAAGTATTTTCAAGGATGATTTTTAAGTTTCACAAGAAACTTGATGTCGATTCTCAACATTTTCCCGGGACAATGCAGTTGCTCGTGTTCACTCAATGATGCAGTACTCCCAACTTGCGAGATCGATTAAGACGAAAGTGACCACATGGATAAAAGAGGTGCGTGCGATGACGTCACCAAAAGTTTTTGCTCTTTTATCAAGCAACACACTTAGTCTCGATTTTTTTTTGTATCCACGCCTTGTATAACTCGAGTGGCAGCGGTGGCCAAGTGGTCAAGGCATCGGATCATGGCTAGCATGTCATGAGTTCGAGCCCAGTACCACTGAAGATCCGCCGTGTAGGGGGAGCGATGCACGTTAAATCTGTCGAGAGCTCAAACGTCCTCCCGTTGGTTTGGTGTGGTAGTTAGGAGAGGGGGTGCCAGCTCAGGTGTCGTCCGCGTCACTTGATCATGGTTCAAAATTACGCGGACCGTTTCCAAAAGCCCTAGTGTAGCTGCACAGTGGAACGTTAATATTCACTCACTTATATAACTCGAAATAGTGAATTCAGTAATTGACGTCAAACTATTACATCCCGGATAATATAAAATAATTCAAATGAGATCGCAATAGTAAAAAACTTCAAAGTACAACGGAAGAAAAGGCTTTGTCAATTGATTAGGTGCATCGTTGGGGATAGTCTGTTTGTGGCATTTCTATTATGTTAATAGTTTCACCTTAAACCGTACGTTATGTTATCGTGAAATAGAAACGTGCACAGGCTGTAAATACGCCACCATGATCTGTTAGACCATAACATCTAGTACTCAGAGACCATAGAGCACTGAAGAGAATTGTGAAACAAATCACATGGATTAAAGAACCAGAAAAATTCGTTAGAAATTTCAAGAAACTTCTAGATGCAAGATTAACGCAATGACAGCTCATTCTAGGAATCGAAATCTTAGTTTTTACTGCAAAGTTACTAATTATAAGCCAAACATTACCACTACCAATGCCAGATGCCGCTTACAGTGTTACAAGAATAGATATCACTGGAGCCATAAAAAATGGCATCAAATACTTTCATGCTTGGATGGGTTTGAAATGAATGTGACTGCATTGTATTGAAAGTAAAAGTAGGAAGTGGAGGCAGAATAGCTTGGGGATTTTTTTCAAAGTTTTACCCTTTGGTTACTATTTTATTTTACATTTGGACATTTCTGTGCTGTCTACATTTTAGAAAATGTTATTTGATAGTCCAAGCATGTTTCAACAAAATCTCATTTCTTTAGGCCTGAAAAGACGTGGTTTTTCGGAATACTTGTTAAAAATTGGTCTTGTCAAAGATCAGGCTTAATTCCATAAAAACTCTACGGGATAAATTAGAATGTCGACTGCATGTTAGACCCAAACACCCAAAATTAATGAGAGTGACCATTGTTCTCTTAGAAGATAAGGGAGAAACTATTGCTGTGTTTATCCAAAATGCAGCGGATTATATTCCTCATAGAGAGACAACTTTTATTGTGCAAAAAAGACCCAACATTATACTAATTTTGTTACTTATCTGCAAAAGAAGCAAACAATATAGATGTAGGGATATATTAGATCACACGCACACAGTGGAGTTTTATAGAATTTAAACTTCAAAGTACCGGCTGAGTGGTTAATTGGCTTGGTTAATTAACTAGGCTTGTGTACCCAAATTTGCAGGTTCGACCCCGCCCCAAGTCGGTGGATTTTCACGATGAAAAAATCGACAGCGTCCATTTAGTTTGATTATGCGGTAACAAAAGATCCATTGAATGTCTGCTAGGTTTGTAAGCTCTTGGCAAAATTAAATTCGTAGTACAATTTATCATTATCAGAGTCCAGGAGCCTCCCTCTGCAGAGGAAACTAGACACCAAAATTACTTGTGGCGATTAGTATTCCAAATAACTGGTGCCGCAATAAAAAGAGATACCAGCTCCCGTGAATGTAATAGATCTGTAATGATAAAACACCACTGATCATTAGAAATAAACAAAAAATATTTTAAGTCAAAAGTTTTGTATCATGAACTTGAAATTGCCCATTTGGAAAATATGGATTTCTCAGATGGAATCTATCGTGTACTAAATCTCTTTTTTGACCACATGATAGTTTCATATCCGTGTGTGTACAGATACACACCCACACACAATGCTGAGATCAAGTCCATTATAACCACATATTGTGATAGAGTTTATTTTAATCAGGGTTTAGAGTTTGAACTGACATCAATCAGAAGCTATTTTGTTTACTGCACCCCCTTATTTCAATAAAATACTCTAAAAATATTGCATTTCGCTTTAAACTTTTCCCCTGAAGGAGAGTGAAATAGCTTGTACAATAGAACAGAATTGTTTGTAGAAGGCTATGCATCAAAAAATAAATGCAAAATGTAAACAGGTTTCTATTTTCAATTCATTACTACATTCTGATTATTTTCCCAGATATAATAACATGAACAATTTTAACCAAAAATATATATTTTATCTAGCTGAACTACAGTTTTTATATTTACCATCTTCTTCTCTCTGAGATATTTTTAAACCTTCCTTAGAGCTCACAATATTTTACCTTTTCATCTCTACACTGTGTTCACATGTGATTGTAATAAATTTCTTATGAAAATATTTCTCGAAACCAGCACAACTCCCAATTTCTGCCGCAGTTTCCACTCTGTTTTTTTTTTGTACCCACTCTTTCCTGATTCAGAAAGTAAGTTTTTTTTTTCATTTTTAAATAAAATATTCAGTTGACTTATTTTCTTTAGAACTAAGACTAGAACCAGACTTATATTCTAAGATATGCAGTTCGATGCCTTTCCATAAAGTGGTGAGAATTTTGGCGCGGAAAGGATTCCAACTCTGTAGGAATCATATTTTTAAGGTAGAGATTTCTTTCAGAAACGTGTTCCTAAAAAGCCTAATATTGATGCTTCATTTTTTAAGTTATTGTAGCTCCTTTTCAATAAAGGTTATTAAATTTTCAGTTCTGAAAATCATTAGAAAACCTTTAAGATCTTACATCACAAACCAGTTTTACCTTATGCGTGATGATTTATTATGAGTGAGTGTGAGTTATATTAACATAACACAAAAAAGAACACGATGGCTATTGGGGACGGAACTCGTAATTTTGAGCCTAGGTCTAGTGAAGGGGATGACATCGAAGCTGTCATTTCCCTCTTCAAACAGCCATACCACGTCTACGGGACGACATTAAGTCTCGTTAGATTTAACGCACAACAGCGAGGTTTCAGACTACATGGGGGGAGGGGGTATTCAGTAGCACCAGAACATGAGTTGGAGACCATAAACCCTAGGCTATCGTGGCAACAATGATTTATTCTCTAACTTGGATAACGGAATTTGGATGGAACCTATAATGAATGGCAAATAACATATTTAGTCATGTGTTTGTGAACATTTCTGAAGTCAGCAGCAATTGCTGATTTTCAACTTTTCCGTTGGAACGAAATCTACAGGCACAATAACATAAATATTTCAACACTTTTATTAATATATAATGAGTAACATAATGAAAATTTTAAACACATTTAAACTATTAAAAATGCTATTGAAATATACAATTTACAATTGATCTTTAGGGATTCTTCCTAGCTTGATGGCATAATACAAATGCCTCTCCATTAAAATGACTTGTTTTAAAGTAAAAATTTACTGAAATATCTATTAAAATCACCTGCTCCATTTTGCCTAATATTTTTCCTTTCAAAATATTTTTGATGGATAAAGTCATATGCAAGTATATAAAGACATTAGAAAGCACGACAGATGCAACAGAACAGGCTAGCAATTTATTGCAATTCGTCGAAGCAACATATGAACTAATATTATACAGGTGTGCATGATTAAAAGTTCCTGTAGACCAGCGGTCTCAAATTTTTTTAACGTGTACCTTTAAGGCGAAGATATTTATGAGTACCACACACACACACAATATATATATATCTATATACATGTAATGATCTCCATTAGTTTAATCTTTTATAACTTTTTAATTATCTATGGTTCATTCCTTCAGAGAGACCCACGTTTTAGTAATAAACTAGCTAGCCGCATGAAGGCAACCTTTTGAATTAACTACATCTATCCACCCACCCAGGTCTTGCTCTTTCCCACTTACTATAAATACCGAGATTTCTGGAGGTCCCATCCTTATGTTCTTTGTCCTTAATCATGTAACTGGCTGCAGCTGGCGTTTGTGCATTTTTGTTGTGTGATATTTGTGATGCTGTCCATATGTGTCTCTACATATTCCATGTATAATAAACAAGATTAATTAACCACAAAGTACTGCCTCATCAATCACACCCAAATAAAATACCAACCATCATAAATAATGATCTAAAATAACTCTTCACACTCGCCAAATTGCAAATCGTAATACTCAAATTATTATTATTATTATTATTATATACATTACACAGAAGTGCCAAAGCATAATGAACACCTAATTAATAACACGTTGCACCACTTCTTGCCTGTAAAACATCTACAACTAGATTTGGCATGAATACCACAAGTTCTTGGTAGATGACTGGAGACAGGTTGTACTAATTGTCTAAGGAGGGGCCACGTAAAGTCGAGATATTCCAAGATGACGATATTTGATCTCTGAGCGGTCTTTCTATAAAAACCCAAAGATGCCCAATTAGATTAAGATCCACCAAGTTAGGTGTCCAAGATATTGATTGGAAATCATTTTTATGCTCATTGAACCCTTCTAACATAATTCTAGTCTTTTGACGTGGGGAGCTGGAAGATGCCACTTCCGGTTGGGAAAACAAACGACACATAAGGATTCAGCTGATCCACAATTTTACTCAGATAATCTAATATTTTCACAGTGCCTTCTATCAGAACTAAGGGTCCCAGTATCAACCTTAGAGAACGTTCTCTAAAGTATAATAACGTTTTCAAAAGATTTATAACACATGGAGGGAGCAGCTATTTGACTGAGGAAGACGGCGTCTCCTGACACATTCATCGGTGCGATGAATGAGAAATCATGATTTGTTCAACCAGAAAACATTCTTCTACTTATGCAATGCTTTTGAACATACTCTATGCGTAGTTGGCATTGACGCTTGGTCAACGGAGGCCTTCGAGTGGGACATTTGCTGCTCAGTCCTATATCCAACACTGTCCGCTGAGCTGTGTGTTACTAAAAATTCTACACTTGGACTTGCATTGTATTGGACTGTCAGCTGAGCCACTGTCTGGTTTAAATTTTGCTTCATTAAGCGGGACAGTCTATTCGCCATTCCCCTTTGATGACGCTTGGACGTATACTTTTGTTATCGTTGTTTATCCACTTTGCATAAATACTAAAAACAACACTTTACGAAAAACCTATCAGTGATGCTGTTTCGGGTATACTCGTTCCAACAACAACTGAGGATAATACCTGAAATACACTCCCGTCCATAAATTAAGGATAATGCAAGTTCAGACTAAGAAAGAGTCAGAAGCAAAACAAATATGATTTATTTGTTAAGCCCTTTTATTAAACAAAATGTAAACAGCAAAAAAGATGCTAAATTTTTTATATTATTAATAAAGATTGCTATTTTTGCTCCCTGGAGCAAATTACAAAAATAGACCTATTTACAAAAACCAATATTACATGCTTGTTATGATGGTTAAAACACAGTATGTCTCCCAGACGATGCAATATAGTCCATACAAAGCCTAGGCAGGATGAGTATCAAATTGTCGATTTGATCTTGGGAAATATTACACTGTTTATCAAGAAATTGTCTCCGAAGTTCCGGTAGACATGTAGGAGGTGGTTGACGAGCTTCAACATGTTGGTCAAGCATGTCCTACACATGTTCTACTGTATTCAAGTCGATGAGAATGCTGGTCAGTACATACGGGTGTTTTCCTCCGATTGAAGCTATTCACTTAGGATGTTTACATTGTAAGAACGTGCGTTGTCATCCATAAACACAAATTCTGCACCGTTGTACAACCAACGTACATGTTGCTCCAGAATAAAGTCTCGATATATTTGGCCTGTCTTGGTTCCAATTTGAATATGCAAGTCAGTTCTGGATCCCTGAATAATTCTCACTCAAAAGAGTAATCCTGCACCACCAAAACGGTGTCGTTCAATGATGTTCTCTCGGTGTTCAAGGTTACCTGGCGCTCTCCATATGAATGTCCTTCGAGAATCAGACTCCAAGCTAAACCTGAACTCGAGGAAAACATAACACAAGCCTACTGTTCTGGTGTCCACAATGCATGTTTTATACTCCTAGTTAACCGCAGGCGACAATGAGTTGTAGTAAGTGGAACACATCTTACAGTTCTACGACTATATAGACCAATCTACTCTAAGTGTCTGTACATGGTCTGCCTTGAAACTGTCGTACCAGTAGCTGAAAAGAGCTGACGAGATAGGTCTGATGCTCTTTTCCATTAACTCTTTTCGGCAGTTACTGCCAAATACTGCTCCTCATTCGGCGTTGATGACCTGTGCTATAACGTCTACTCATATTACCATTATTTTGGAATCGTTGCGTGAGTGAGTGAGTGAATATTAACGTCCCACTGTTCAGCTACACGAGGACTTTTGGGGACGGCCCGCGTAATTTTGAACCATGGTCAAGTGACGCGGACGACACCTGAGCTTGCATCCCCCTCTCCTAGCTACCACACTACACCAACGGGAGGACGTTTGAGCTCTCGACAGATTTAACGTGCATGGCACCCATACACGGCGGGTCTTCAGTGTTACTGGGATCGAACTCATGACATACTAGCGACGATCCGATGCCTAGACCACTCGGCTACCGTGGCCACTTGGATTCGTTGCAAAGCTTGGACATGACATTCTGGGCGATCTCAAGTTTCTCGGATGTTTCCAGCTGGGTGCGCTCACATTCAGCTGGTCTATAATTGTATCACGTAAAAAATCATCGAACTGTGTCTTTTGCGTCCTAACTATGTGGTTATTGCACTTAAAGGTTTATAAAGAGCTTGGGAGCAATTTTACTTTTTTACCTGTGTTCCTTACGTACCCCCTCTTACACTTCTCATTTCCACGTGCTATCGGTGTCATCTGGTGGCTTCTTACAATTTGCAAATGATTCTTGAAGATTTTTATAGTCATTTTGTGGGTGATATCTTTATTTTAGAGCCATATTTCTGAAACATTTCGAATTAACATTTATAGAGAAAACATTTGAAAGACCAGATCCAAACACGAACATTCGTATAATTTGAGAAAAAGTTTTATAAAATATTCAAAAAAATATTCTTTTAAATTATTTTTTCACACATTAATTTTTCTAGGAATAATGCACGCAAAAATAATTAATATAAAAAAAAGATATCACTCAAAAATATTTTATACAAATTTCACAAAAGAATACAAATGAAGAATAGACATATAAAAGTAGATTAAAAAAATAAATATAAAAAAATAATTTAAAAAATATAAAAAAGTAGATTTTTATCAAAAAATTGTCTTTTTACAGAAAATAAGCTGTGATAATAGGAAAATGCTTAAATTATTTTTCTTCTTAGAATACTTCATTGAAAAACTGTTTCCGAGATTTGTTAAAGCTATTCTCTTACACTTCATTTCTTATTACGTTCATAAAATGTTGCTTTCGACTTTCTGCGCAAGATAATGTGAAACATTCACAGAACCTCTACACCAAACACTGCTTTTCATTTTTAGCAGAAACATAACTTTCAATGCTTAAATAATTTCACCCGCGTTAAAAGAAACGAATCATTTGCGCACTTCAGCAATTCGAACAAAAGACTTCCTCTTTGTCTCTTTCCAGCTTCAAAGAATCGCAATCGGAAATGAACTCATTTGATTCGTTTCGCTTAATGAAAGTTATTTCTGCAACTTCTGCGAAATGGTTTCTAAAAATATAAGGAAATCGATGGCTGTGAATTATGCTTATGGATTCGGAAAACATTTTCTAAAAGCGTCATTAAGTTTCTCAATCTTAGCCAACATGTTTATTTATTTATTTGCTTTGTTTTCCAAACCATTTATTCAGCACATGCCATTTTGTTACATATTTAGAGGTTTGAATAAATTCCAAGAAAATCTTCTTTTCCTCTTTTTTTAAACTCTTTCAATAACCCTGAATAGTAAATTCAATGGATTCTTTCGTAGTTGTGTACAGTTGAAACAATTACTATTCTACATTGTTATAATAAATTATCCCACTTTACACACATTTAAACTTTTTTTAATTTGAATGTTCACTTTCAAAATAATCTTTAAATAGTAATATTTTTTGGTTTTTCCTTTTTGTATCTAATGATTTCCTTGATTTTAGTGTATAAGAGTCTAGATCAGTGGTACTCAACCTGCGACCCGCAGGCCGCAGGTGGCCAACCGGACCGTTCTGAGTACCCTGGTTTTGGCACGTTACAGTAGAAAATTGAATTATTTAATAGCAATGTATTAAAAATTTAGCAAGAAATTCTATCAATCAAGGAATTAAATACATCAATTTTGCTATCGATATCGTGCTGTTATGAATTGCGAGATAACGTTTCTTTTCCTTTTTGTAATTGCAATGGTTAGTTACAGCAACTAACGGTGGAGTAGCAACCATTTTATAGGGAAAATTAATTTCTAATTAATCTATCTGTCTTCCAAGCGAAAAGTATCTGAAGAATGCATGTTTTTTGAAGACGATTGGGACCTTGACTCTATTAGAGATTCTAACATGGATCCATGACTTGTTTCATATGTCTTGAAATAGTTATATTTAAAAAAATATATAATATTTCCATTCACTATATCACTAAGCACAAATCTTTCAATGGCTATTTTTTTTCAGGATCTCTTTCTAGAAGCGATAAATTGGATATTTTACAAATCTATTTTCAACAGAAACAAAATTATTTTGTCATTGATAATGGGTAATGTCACAAAAAGCAGAGGTAACAAATGTATGCTATAAAATGTGTTACAAATTGATAAATATATGAAATTGTTTAGGATGAACATATAATTTGATACGGAAAAGTTTAGAGGGTTTCTTAAATGCTTCCAATGTACTGTTTTATGAATCCAATTATTTGTTCAGATATTTTCTTAAGTAAAATCTAAAAGTATTTAAAGAAATTTGAAACAAAAAATGTACAAGCAAGTCTGAACTGATTTCGAACAAATAATACTGATTTCAGTCTGGAATTCTGTAAAAACTCTTTGCCACCATTCTCCTACCATCCATAAATTAATTTCTGAAATAAAAAATAAGAGAGGTTTTCAAAAGAAATAAATCAAACTATCAAAGTACGAAGTAGCTTTGTTTTTATGAAAGTAGAAAGCAAACAAGGGGCCTGGGATCATTGATGAAAAGAAACCTGAATTACCCTATAACTGGGTTAAAAATGCATAAAATTTACTTTTTGTTATTTGCGTTTGGTACTGTTTAATTAAAATCCCAAATTATGAGTTTTAATATTTTAATGAATTTTTCGGATTTTAAATAACTTTGATCTTTTAGCACCCCCCGCCATGAATCCTCATGTTGCGGCCAGCGTGAAATAGTTACTATATTTATGTGGTCCTGCGGGGGAAAAAGATTGTGTACCCCTGGTCTAGATAGTAACAATCGAAACTCATTTAATTTTCTCCACTCGACAAGCGCATTGTCTGAAAGAAAAATAGGCTGACCTTCCATGGTCTTTCTTTAGGATTAATTTCTTTAATACCTGATTAAAGCCTCATTCTTTTAATATTCAAAAATGTTCCACTGTTCATGTTTTTAATGTACTGTATCACAAAAGTAAAAGTTTTAATTTCTCTAAGCTTAGGATTGTTGTCTGTGCCTCATTATTGTCTTCTTACTCTCGCGTTCATACTTTTAACGACATCCTCCTCTATCAAACTACGTGACGGTGGCAGCCTAGTATGGTTAGGATCATGAGTTCGAGCATAGTACCACTAAGGGCATGCCGTGTCACGTTAAATGTGCCGATGCTTAATGTCCTTCTTTTGGGAGATACCAGCTCAGGTGTGTCGTCCTTTTCGCTTGACCGAGGTTCAAAATTACTAGATCCCTCGTCAATAGCCCTCGTGTTTCTTTACAGTGCGTTGCTAATATAACTATATCTCAATTGAAATACTACAGCCTTGATCCTCTTCATCTACAGCTAGCCTTAGCTCAATGTTTTGTAGTGCTATATTATGTATTTTTTTCACCTTAGTGAATGAGATGCTGAAAAATCTTTACTTTCTATTTCGGCTGTGTCTGATTCAATCTAATTCGGATTAATTTTTTTTGTAATATTTGAGATTCTGTAATACTTTCGGCTTTTTCTTTCCTTTTATTCGCTTTAAATTGTTTATAAATGGCTATCTGGATTAGGTAGGTATATGAATAAGATAACGCGGGTAATGGTAAACACGGATGAAACGTTCTTGAGATTCTCAATGTTCTTTCTTATATCGCTCTTCTAGTCACTCCCCCTTCCCCGTTTCCTAACATTTTTATAATTAAGTCTAGATTGCAAACATGTTTTTGTCCCATAAGTTAAAAGCCTTTGTGCGTGTGTGTGTGTGTGTGTGGACACATTCTTGTCAAATATGTCAACATTTTTAGCAAAGAATGTTCTAGTTTTAGATACGAATATCAGTACAAGTACGAATTGGCGTAACTAATTGTCCTTTTAGTTTTGATACTTGAGATATATAGTATTAATTTATAAACAGAATTTGTACCACACAAGAGAAACAAAAGAACTTCTATAACTAAAACTTAACTAAATGTTGGTGCTTTTTACGACATAAATCACTTATTATTTTTATACTTTTAAAAATTTTATGTCTATATACTGTCTAATTTGTTTTAATGTCCCTTTTTGTAAATCAAAGAAAGGCCAAATATTGCACTCCTTGACTAAAAATGGTTTTTGCATCAATAAATTTAGCTGAAGTGGTATCTACCTCCATGAATCGCAATTAACATAAAACAGAAATGAACAATGTTGCTGTTTGAAATGCCGCCCAATCGACTGTATCTGATCGAGGTTCATGGAATTCATCCATCCTCAGTTTTGAAGGAAAGCACCCTGGGGGATTGTCAAGAGGGCTACTACTTCGATTCCCCTTCAACCAACCTCATGAGAGGACTTTCAACTCGGCGAATGTTTAGAGTGCCCTGTGCTGCTTAAGCACTATACATGTACAAATACCCCGGCTTTCTCTGGGATAAAGTCCATACTCCACAGCATTCACCTTCCAAAACCACTATACCGTCTGGGTGGCTGTTAGCCTTCCCAAATAGTAATTCTTGTTCAGTCTGATTACAAAAGTGTCGTAACAAGCATAGATTTCGGTTCCCTATAAGAGTCAATAAAAATTAACTTGACTTCCGACAGCTACTATAGTTGTGAGAAGGAACACGAATACAGAGGGTCACAGTGAAACCTATCCCCAGTGAAAAATCTAAGAAATTACAACTAAAGGTACACATGCTCATATGACGAATGAGCCATTTAGGGACTATAGAAAATAGTTTTAAAAAAGCATTGAACATCACATGGTTGCAATGTTCACAATAGTCGAGTAATCATAATAGATAACTTTTTACATCGTTTTTTCTTAAGGGTGGTGTTTTTTGTCTAAAAATTTGCCTCAGCTTAAGGGCCGTGTGTTTTGAAAATCTGAAAAGGAGAAACTCCAGTTCAGTTATCGTCTCGGTCATTTAGCCGCAGTTCAAAATTACAAGGTGCATGATAATTAGTTACCACTCGGCTTCTGATTGGGACGTTAATAATCCCTCAAGTTATCAATAGGTATGCAATAATGACTTCACCTTCACGAAATATAGCTCATAAATCTCTTCAATTGAGGAAATGGTAATAATAGTAATTGTACTAATACACAATAAAAATAAATTCCGATTTCAAGACGAGGCTAAACGTGTTTAAAGAGAGAGAGAATTTCGTTTTACAAAAATTACCAACCAAATTCAAAAGTACTCTGAAAATTTACATTGATATTTTTTTTCATGTTCATAATTACTTATATGGATGAGAAATTACTTAAAGTCTACGTAAGTAAATGCATGTCTTCTTAGCTCTAGTGTTATTTCCTTTCACTTGGATTAGCTCGAGGCGTAATCGCAGTGAAAACAAATTTGTTTATTGAATGTTTCCTCTCTTCTCCTATTTCTGCGTGGCACTAAAGTACGCTAACCAAAATAAAGAATTAGATGCTATATTCTGCGTCACCATCACTCATTTGACAATAGTTCAGAATTAATTCAGTCCCTCGACAATGGTTTTCGTATTGCTTCTAAGTGTAATATTAATCCAGATAATTGTAATTTAGTTGAACAAAGATAACACAATAACTTATTTATTAAATCGTAATTCTTTAGGGGACTTAAAATACATCCATCTAGAAAGCTAGGATACTATGAATATAAATGCATCATTTCGAAATCGTAGAACACTTATGAGATTTTATGTGATGTTATAATATCTAATATTGTTATAATTAGTAGTATTTTTATTCAAATAGACGATAGTGCTCGTTTACATCACATTATGATTGCAGATATTCAGCAAATGTAGTTGTAATCTTAGTGGTCTGAGCTAAATCTGACTGATAGAGCACTTTTGGAACTAATTCCGTATTGCAGCAATAGCACTAAATTCTTACCCCAAAAACCTACGCCTGCTGCATATTCTGTACCATGTGGGATCTTCCGTACAGATTCATGTGTCTTAGAAATTGACACATGAATAATAGACAACCGATGCCAATCATCCCTATGGCTAAGAAAGAACAGATTCTTTATTAAATTCTAAATTTTTGGCAATAAAAATTAAATTATTTGAATAATTTTTCGTGGGTTTTATAATTTTTAAGGAAAATTATACTGTTATTTTATGTAGTATAAGTCATTAATTAAGATAATGGGATATATATATACACTAATAAGTGCATAAACATTGTATCACATTAACTATATTATCTCAAAAGCTAGATCACAAACTTACCCTGTTCTTTTTTGTTTTTCTAGCCATATATATATATATATATATGTTCTAATAAAAAAGTCTGATTGGTTGAATAGATGGATGGATAACAACGTCACTAAATATCTCTTCATTCATGGTAACTCAAATTGGTACCTACGTATTAGCACCACCGCAGCCAAAATAACGCCGCGCGAATAGAGCCATTTTCCGCCCAAATTTGAGTTATTGGTATTTTTTTTATGTAAAACACTATAGAATATTTGTGTGTTGTTTTGATATCAAGGTACGATTCATGTGACGCCCATTTTGCTGCGCTGACGCTATTACGTAAGACCCTCAAATTGTACTACTATTATTTTAAAAAAGTGGTAAATAGTACGATAATTTAGTTGCAATTAAAGCAATAGTACCTAAGGGATGAATTAAAAACGTAACATAAAGATGATCGTAAAATAAATTCAAATTACTTGTTAGATGGTATTTCAAAATTGGTGTTTAATATAGAACACTTGTACCTGGTAAGATCATGTGACAGAGAGGCTAGAAGGATAAGGGACCCAACAGGAGGCGGCTCATACATAACGATGCTCTCTAATTGACTTAAATAATATATTATTAGTAAATAGAAAGATCTACACATTTTTCTCTTTCTTAAACATCAACATCTTTATATACTAAGTAATGGCAATAATTATTTCTTCTTTTGAAGTACGTCTCTTTCAGTATTTGACATTTTGCGATAATAACCTCATTCGTTACTCTCGATTCTTTTTTTCAGGTGGTTGTTCGGCGAGGGCGGCTGCCAGTGGTACGCATTCATGGGTTTCTTGTTCGGGTCTGCACACATCGGCACCTTAGCTCTCCTGGCACTAGACAGATACCTCATAGCTTGCCGGATTAGTCTTAGTAAGGACCTCTGCATATACCTCCATCACCCTTCTCTTTGTTTTCTTTATTTTTTTCCTCTCTAGGGAAGAAATGAAACCTATCGAAAAAAGTAGTGGTAGAAATATTTTTCTATTATATATATATATATAGCAGTCATGTGTGTGTCTTAAAATCTAACATAACATCTTTCAGTTGTTCGTAATAAAAGAAGAGTTGAATGTAATCTACACAAAAGATGAATCTTGTGTTGCTGAAGAGCTCGGATTATTGCTTACTGGACATCATTCTCAGCAACCTATGGCACGCATGCCAGATGTGGCTCATGATATAATTCTCAGTGCCACTCTACATCACGCAACTAATTTTTAAATTTTAAAGTGGATGAATGTCGATAATTTTGAAATGGAGCTTATTATTCGACTAACACCTTCAGAATTATTCAAACAAATTTTACGGAAATACCAAAAATGTGAAGTTAATTAATGATAAATCAACAGCTATTTTTTTTAGATTATTGGATGTCATTGATTGAGGGCTTAACTTTTTAAAAAAATTGCATGTACTCTGCCTGTTTTTGGTTCTTCATTTGTATCTGAACAAATATTTTATCATATGAAAAATATTTTAAGCTCCCAAAGAAGTTGTTTAATAACTAAATGCTCAGGATCATGTTAAAATAAAAGTCGCAAATTATACCTCAGATATTGCGATATGAAGTGCAGCGGGGTTAAGGTACATTGTTTACTTATTTTTTTTAGTTAACTATATTGAGAGGTATGTTGTTGCTTATATTTCTTATTTTAATGATATTGCATAATATATGAATAGTTTAAATTTCTTATTTATGTTCAAGAACAAATTGTAAATTAATTTGTTTACTTTTATGTTAATAAAAAATCTTTAAATGTGATGCAAATTTAACATATAGTAAAATCTCTAGATCTTGATCTCTATTCCTTAACTCTCCATGCATTATTGTAGCTCTAATAATCGTTTCATTCATTTCCTAATATGTGGAACCCTGAATCATATTGGTAGATTGGTTAAGCACATCACAATGACGAGAATGCCAGCTCTTGCTGCATACAATGCCTGATTATAAAGAGTAGTAATCAAAAAATGTGGAACACCCAAATATTTAGTTTCAACTGAATATAAAACTGATATTACTGTTAATAATACAAAATGAACTAAATGCATACGACAGTTAATAAGGTACATTAACTTCTTACAAAAGGATTTTCTTGTTTTCCATTTTTGTGTGCCTGATTTGTCATCTTAAAACTAACCAACACTTTAAATTTTTCAAAATTCTCCTTTCAAATTCAGGATAAGTATTAAAGTTGGATAATGGGGTCGTTTAAACATTTAATTTAAATGCTCGAGAATACTTCTGTATGTTGACAAACTCCATAACTGAATTGATAACAATTTATAGATATAATCTAATATATGAGTAGGATTTAAAAGTTCCCGGACTGAGTCTATAACAAAAAATATTACCAATTATACTGCTGAAACACATCCTCCTTTGAAATAAGACCCTGAAATAAGAAAACACTTTTGCCATTCCTTGTAAAGGTCATCGAAACATTTCTGGATCCATTTTTAGCCATGTCCTTTAATTCAACATACGATGCCCTTTTAACTTCACCTGCAGATTGGACTTTATTTAACATACGGGAACGATATGTTGACACACCTTACCCAGTATCTGTTGACATGTGGTCGAGGATATCCCAACTGATTCTGCTATTCTTTGAAGCCTCTTCTTACGTACCGCCGCAGAAAAATGTTCGATGTTTTTAGTGGTGCGGGAAATCTGCGGACATCCAGAGCGTTCGTCATCTTCGATACTTTCCCTGCCTTCTCTGAAACATCTATGACACTCAAAAGCTTGCGTTAGAGATAATGTATCACACCTACACCAGCTTCAACGTTTCGTAAATCTTCATAGCACTTTTTCCTAAATAAACACAAAAACAAATATCCATTATCCGCTCAACAAATATAATTTCTTTTAATCGTCGATGATTAAATATATCCGCCTACAAAATACGACACCATGGTGAGCCATCGAACAAGTGAACAAACTTTTTTAGAAAAGAGAAAGAATGCAATAAATAGAAATGTTATTTGCTCTATTGCAAAAACATTCCATTTTGTATGATCAGTCCGGAAAACTTTGAGTCCTATTATTCACAATGATTATAATTATCATAATAACAATATATATTCAAAAGAAAGATACAAATGCAATATTAAAAAAATTGAGAATTTCGGAGAATCTTTACAAAATAATAGATACGAGGTTTACATGAAATGAATACCCAAATTATTTGTAAGTTTCAAACTTTCTTTTCAATACTTATCAAGTATGTTTACATTCAATTCATTAATTTTTTGAATAATTCATTACGAAGTACGAGTACGAAGAATGTGAAACGTTATGTTATTTTAAAAAATGAGATTTATATTGAATGTAATAACGACCCATTAATTTTAGACATATTGATTCCTTATAAGTCCACAAGACTTGCTATTCCATCCAACAAAAAATTCTCCAAGTTAAAAATCAATCGGAACCCTTGAAATTTAAGGCAAGTTATAAATCTCAATCATCACGCATTGTTGAAAAACGAAGAAGGTAGCATGAATTATTTGCGCAAAGGTACATAATATAAAGCTTACAAAGGGTTTTCAATATCTCCTTTATAACAATTAGCAGTCGCCCATCCGGTATAGTGGTTAGCGATGCTGACTGTTATGCCGTAGGGCCTGGATTCCAATCCCGGTGAAGACATGGATGTTTGTAAATGTATAGTGCCTTTGCGGCATGGGGTACTCTAAATAGCCGTCGAGCCGCAAGTCCTCTCGTGAGGTTGATGGATGGGGAAGAGAGGGGGGAGGCCCCTGACTCCCTCTCCCAGGGTGTTCTCCCTCAAAATTGGGGTGGAACCGAGTGAAATCGTACTGTCACCTGTATGGTGCTCAAGGCTACGACCAACGACAGGCGTACATGCATTCCCTTGCCATGATGAATTTCGTGGGCCTCGATCTGACGCAGCCGAGATCAGGTGGCATAAGAAACAACACCAACATAAGAAACATAACAATTAGCCAAAATCGACAGAGACAATGTAGCATAATCAGCAATAAATTGCTAAAAATATGATTATATAATTCGTTAATACTTATTTTAGAGGATTATTTACGTTAACTGACAGGTTCCCGAACATCTTAATTATTTCTCTAGGAAATAGGATGCCAATTTTGTCAGCTATGATGAAAACAACGAAGGGATTTCTCAAACTAATACTTTAACCATCCATCGGTAACAGAATATAATTAAGTGATTCCGAAGTTAAATAGAAAGTGTAATTAAAATTTAGAAAAACAATTAATTTTAATACTTTTAAAAACATTTATTTCATGTACCTCAAACACGAACGTCTTAAAAATAAGATAATGTGTTTTATTTGCCATCAAATAATGTAATATGACCTTTACGATAGACCTTTTTACCATACAGCCGTTTTAGGTTGAAAAGAATTTTTTATACAGAAAATTTAAATATTAACATTTCGATATACAATGTTAGATTATTTTAACAACTGTTTAAAATTTAAGAAAATAATGCTTCGTAGTTTTTGCCTTAATTCAATTTAAAGTTCTGCACCGTATTTTTTTTAATAGAATAAGCCATAGACTCATAAAATGTGATAATCAGAAAGTACCATATTCGTTTCATTTGTGACTTCTTTGACACAAAAATAACTTGTATAATAATGCAATTTCTCTTGATAAATGTTTCTTCGTATTCTTACTTATCGAGATAAAAGCAAAACTTTATTGGATTAAATCTAATCTTATAAGACAAACTCTTTCATATACTCAAATATTGGGTTTTAGAGGACAATAGAGATCTTTAGCACATTCGTACTTAATATCAAACAAATGTTTGTTCATCTATATCAGAGG